>CM053140.1:134272200-134567200 GCA_028571685.1 Heterohyrax brucei
CCAACAGTAAGACATCAGGAAAAAAATAGACAATCATAACTGTGGTTTGTTCTAAGCTGAATATCTCGGAAGTTCGGGCTACCTGTACAGAGATGCACTTTCTTAAATAAAATATGAGGTGATCAAATCCAGCAGTACATTGAAAAAATGACATATTATGACCAAGCAGGATTATGAAAGTATGGTTCAATGTTAGGAAATTTATTGTCCTAATGTATTACATTGAAAGACTAAAACACTGAATAAAAACAACTTAATCTCTAAGAGATGCTTACAAACCTCAGTAAGCTATTCAAAGGAAACTTCCTAATCAGAAGTCAACAACAAATTTTACTTGATGGTAAAACACTGATAAGGTATCCACTGAAACTAGTAATAAGGCAGGATGTTTGTTCTCTGAAACTAGAGAACAATATTCTAGAGGTTCCATCTGGAACAAAATAAAGTGTTGTAACTATTAGAAATCAAAAGATAAAACTATTACATGTTACAGATGCTTACCTACAGATATCAACTGAAGGATTGCCAGTACTGTTAAAAGTGTGATGGCCAGTGAAATAGCCAGTGACATGACCTGATAAACCAATAAAACTTTTAAGGACAGTAGCTTTCCTATATACAATCAGTAATCAAGTTTAAAATACAATGTTATGCAATCTGGGGAAAAAGAACTTCGTTTACAATATTAAACTCCATACAAGTACCTAAAAGTAAATTTAATACAAAACCTAAATAATCAATTATAAAATTGTCATTTAGAAAGATCTAAAAGATGGTGAGAGATAATATACTTGTAGATAGATACTTCCAAACTGTAAAAAGATTTTTTCCTCGAATTAATATTCAAAGTCAATTTCAACAGGACTGTTTATAGAACTTGATGAACTGATTCTAAATTTTATAGGAGGGTGCATGCAATAATCACCAATAATATTTTTTAAAAAAGATAATAAGGGAAGTCTTGCCTCATGAGATAACAAAACATCCAATAAAAGAATAACAAGACAATGTAGTATTGTCACAGTAATAATAAATAGATTAACAGTATATTAGAGTCTATAATCAGACTCTTAGGAATTCAGTTTGTGAGAAGCTGGCATTTCAAGTCAGTAGACTAAGAGATAGAAACAAGGCATTTATCAAACACTCCTGACTACCTTTTGGGAACAAAAAAATAATTAGATTCTTATATCATATACAAAAACAAATTTCAGATGCCTTATGAAAAATATACTGGTAAAAGTAAAATTATTTAAACATACTCAAGAAACGAAAGGGAAAAAAGTTCTAAAACTCTTAAAATGTACAGCAGAGACTGCTCTGCCTATGCCAATATCCATTCTGCCTTTCCTTAATAATAGAACCCCAATTTTTATTTAGGCACACTGTTACAAAGACATTTATCAATCTCCTTAATATCTTTGTATAGTCATGTGACTTAGCCAATGAAAAACGTTTTTATGTGAGAGTTACAGGAAGTTTGGAAACTCTGGTGGCATAGTGGTTAAGTGCTATGGCTCCTAACCAAAAGGTCGGTGGTTTGAATCTGCTAGGCGCTCCTTGGAAACTCTATGGGGCAGTTCTACCCTGTCCTATAGGGTGGCTATGAGCTAGAACTGACATGATGACAAGAGAGAGGGCACTCAGATGTAATGGCTGAAGCTCCAACAGTCATCTCTGACAATGAGGTGACTCTGAGAAAAGAAGTCACAAGCTGGACTGGTAGAACAGAAAGCAGAATCCAAGAACTGCTGATACCATGAAGCTACTATATCTGCCTTAGACTATTTACTTTGAGTTGTCCATCATGTGTGATGAAAAGTAGCCTATTATGTTTTTGCCACTGTTATGTATTTTATTATTCTTTTTCTGTAGTTGAACCTAACCCTAAGAAATACAGTATGGTAAAGATTTTCCCAAACACAGAAGCATAAAGGAAAAGGTCAATATGTATGATTTTATAATGATTTCAAATTTCTTTATAAAACTGAATAATACATGTATTTCCTCCCAATAGATAAGCAAGTTTACAAACATAACTTCCTATTCATCAGACTGGAAACAGCTTCAAGATGGAAAACAGGTATTGCAGAGGATGTATGAAAACAGTCAATCTTTTTACAAAGATTGTATTCAAAGAAGCCTTATTTGAAAGGAAACTTAGCATTATATTTCAAATTTTTTCATGTGTATAATCTTTCACCCAGAAAGCCTTGAAAACAAGGTGTATGCACAAGAAAATTTATCCCAGCACTACCTGTACTGGGAAGAAAAAAAATACTGGAAGCCGTCTAAATGTTTATAAATAAGTTTTTAAATATAAAATATTCAAACTTGCTATTAAAATACATAAGGTTGACAAGTATATCTACTGCGATAGAAAGATCATTATGACATATCACAGGACAAGAATTATGGTATGATCCTGCATACGTAGTAGAAAACACATATGTATGAAAACAATTATAAAGTCATAAACTTTTAAATCTGACAGCACCAATCAAAGGCAAGATTAACAGAAGCACTGAAGTTGCAAATAAAATGTTCCCAAGAAGTCTGTGGGAAACAAACCTGGACCTTTTTTTAATCAATAATTGGTATAACAGAGTATATTTGAGAAAAAACATACTGAGAAAATCAAGAGACCTGGATTGTAGTTGCATCTAGATCCCCCATACAGCTACATAATTTTGGGCAAGTCACAACCTATCCAGACATCACTCACTTCATCTGTAAAATGAGGGGACTGGGCTATGTGATCGCTAATGTCCCTAGGAATATGTGAATTTCTAAAGAAATATAGCCAGGAAACAGAAGGTTAATGTTAGTGGTCTAAGCTAGAGATATGATGAGTTGCATACAACAGTGAGGAGTCTGTTTCATAGACTTCAAGGTACTTGGGTGATAAAACTCAATGAGATGGCAGGAAGTATCACAAGGAAAGAATGACCTCCTCCTCTAGCTAAGGAGGAAACCAAAACTCTTTGGATAACTGGTTTTATTGAGTCACATTAAAAACCAAAAAAGTTATCACCTGAAATCATTTAAATGAAAATTGCTAAGACTAAAATATAAGTATTCATAAACCTAAGCATTTATCATAGCAGAAAAGAACATAATTCCATTTTTGATTACCAACTGGGTAAAAGTCACTGCAACTTACAGCGTAATCTTATTCTTCCAGTGACTACTCTCCTATGAAAAATTTCCATTCCTAGCAGAGTAATTATCCGATATATACATTCCTACATTCATATTTTTGCTTTCATTATGTGCCTTTCCCAGAATGGCACTACTACTCAACAGACATTTATTACATGAGTTTTTATACTATACATACATACACATATATATGAAATTTAACTTGAAAACTCCTGATGGTGAGAAGTTTGTCTTCTTTCTATCATCCACCTTGTACCCACAGAACACACTCTCAGTGCTTGTTGACAAAAGATCATTCATAAATCCAAATTTAAGTTTGAGTGTTCTTAAAATTAATTTCACATCTACATCCAGACTATTGGTCTTTATATAAATATGTAATTTTATATTAAAGAAAACAAATTTAAAATAAGTTTTAAAACTGTATTAAACATTTTCATACATATGAATCATGAATTTTAAGACTTTTAATAATTACCAATTTACTTTCATTTCCTTTGTTTTAATTTTTCCTTCCATTGGAAATCTGTAAATATAAACAGAGTAAAAATTTCACCATTACTTATTTTAACTAAAAGCTTTTTAAATATTATTTAAAACATATTTACTTTTTCACCTGATAGTTATCCGATTGGGGTCTTTGTTCAAAGCATTCAGTGTTTTCTTTTCACTTATCCGTAACTGGACATCTACAAATTCCTTGCAGCTGGCTATCATTGTGACCTAAAAAATGTCAGCATTTCTCTAATCAATTAAGTTCATTTTTCATGTCTTTCCTCTCATCCTATTTCTTGGTATTTGTTTTTCCATCTGCCTTGGTACATCAGTTTCATTAATTAGCGTAACTGTTACAAATCTGCTTTACGTCTTTGGTTCATCCATACACTAAAAAAAGTCTGTAAACACTTGCTATATGGCAGACACTATGCTAGACACTAGAAATACATCAATTATACAGTAAAGATTAAATGAAACTTCAAATGTTCTGCACAGTGCCTATCATACAATAAGCACTCTTACCACATGCTCTTTTTACTACTACTACTATTATAATTAATCATCTATAGTTTGCAAATCATTATCCCAATTTAAGTTAATTTGTTAATGGAAGGAGTGCTTTAGACATTAAGAAATTTGAATTCTAGAACCTAGTTCTGCCAGATGACTTTGGATAATGTACTCTCTGTGTTTTGGTTTCTCAAATCTCTAAAATGAAACTAATACTTATTCTAGTTACCTGCTGTAAAGATCAGATGACTTAACATTATGGTTGGCTATTTTCTACTCAATTTTCTTATTTTAGAGTAACATTTGTATGAAAAGACAAACCTTCTGTAATTCTATTTTGACATAATTACTGCAACTTGAAATTCAATTATGCTATTTTAGTGTAAGGTGCCCTCATGGGTAAGTATGTGTCTGTCAGTTAACTGATAGGTTATAGCCTAGGAAATTCCTTGGGGCAGTTCTACTCTGTCATATAGGGTTGCTATGAAGTTGAAATTGACTCAACAGCACACAACATTTTTAGTATAATACCCACAATAATCAACTCAGACATTAAATAAAAAATATTTAAATTTGAGAATAAACTATTTTATTTACTTATAAATATCTTGTTTCATATTTATGTCCCCAATAATAGAAGAAAAGACCAATATGGTCACCAATTACCAACAGTGTGACTAGGGTTCAACTCACTCCTACAGCTGCAAAAATTTCTCCACTATTGCTATCTTAGTATAACCTGTTATCATGCCTATTTTCTTCACAATCAGTTCTTTTTCTGGGCCATCACCAATACAATTCTATTTCTACTGTTACTGCTATTCTGATGCAAATGATTTGGGGGAGGAGTTGCACATACACAGGGCAACATGTTACAACTCATTGTCCCTCACTCATGCTAGATTTGCCTAATCAATTATGCCACATGGTCTTGGAATCTTTCTCAACATGTAACACTTGACAGCCACTACCAAAGTAATCAACATTATCATGTAAACTACAGTTACTTACAAATCCTACTTTGGATATGTATATAACTTTCCTTTGTTCTGATATGGAGGTACAAATGAAAATATAAGGAGAAATATTCCACTAACTCATGATTGGAGGTATAAACAGGAGAGGCATAGACATTATCAGAAAAGATTTTCTTTCTGTGAATTCATTATTAAGTTACATGAAACACACAAATTAGTTGTTTCCCCAATATTATTCTATTCCATATCGTGTTTTTGTCTTATAGTGAAAATTAATTTACCAGATCTGATAAAGTTTCTTTTCCATTGATTGTACAAAATTTCTTCACAGTCTCAAATGTAATATAATACCAAGCCATCAATCTTCCAATCTCTGTTGGAAAAGATGAGTAAATTAAGATTTTTACCATCAGCTGAAGTAACCTGCATTTTCATCAGTTTAACAAACACTTAACATCTGTTCTTTGCCTGGAATGGCATCAGGCACAGAAGTCAAAAAAAAAAAAAAAAAGAACACACAGTCTACAGAACTTACACATTGGCTAGGGTTATGGTAACAAGAAATAGCTAGACTAAAGGACAAAATCAATTTGATGTTGCTGGGTACTGTCAAATTGTGTTCAATTTATAGCCACCCTATTAGAGTGAAACACTGCCAGGTTCTGCACCATCCTTACAATCTTTGCTATGTTGGAGCTACAGCCACTATGTCAATCCATCTTATTGAGGGTCTTCCTCTTTTACACTTATATCCTTCTCCAGGTTGTTCTCTCCTCATAACATGTCCAAAGTATATGAGAAAAAGTCTTGTCATCCTCACCTCTAAGGAGCATTTTGGCTGTACATCTTCCAGGCAGATGTGTTTGTTCTGCATTTCATAGTATATTCAGTGTTCTTTGTCAACACCATAATTCAAAGGCATTAATTGTTTTCTGGTATTCCTTATTCATCATCCTGCTTTCATGTATATTCAAGCCATCTGAAAATGCCATAGCTTCAGTCAGGCACACATTAATCCTCACAGTAACATCTTTGCCTTTCAACACTTTAAAGAGGTACTTTGCAGTAGATTTGCTAAATGCAATATTTCATTTGACTTCTTGATTACTGCTTCCATGGGAGTTGATTCTGAACTAAGTAAAATAAAATCATTAACAACGTCAGTATTTTCTCCATTTATCATGATGTTGATTTTTTGGTCCAGTTGTGAGAATTTCTGTTTGCTTTATGTTTAGGTGCAGTCCATACTGAAGGCTGTAGTCTTTGACATTCATCAGTAAATGCTTCAAGTCCTCTCTGCTTTCCACAAACAAGGTTGTATCATCTGCATATTGCAGATCAGAAATGAGTCTTCCTCCAATCCTGGTGCCATGTTCTTCTTCATATAGTCTGGTTTCTCAAATTATTTGTTCAGCACACAGACTGAATAAGTACAGTGAAAGGCTACAATTCTGATGCATACCTTTTCTGATCTTACACCACTCAGTATTTCCTTGTTCTGTTTGAACAACTGCCTCTCTGTCTATGTATAAGATCCTCATAAGCACAATTAGGTATTCTGGAATTCCCATTCTGCATATGTTATCCATAACTGGTTATGATTCACACAATACAATGACTTTGCATAGTAAATAAAACATAGCACTATTCTGGTATTCTCTGCTTTTAGCCAAGCTCTGTCTGACATCAGCCATGATATTCCTTGTTCCATATTCTCTTCTGAATCCAGCTTGAACCTCTGGCAGTCCCCTGCTATAGTACTGCTGCAAGTACTGTTGAACTATCTTTAGCAAAATTTTACTGCGATGTGATACTGTTCGATAATTTCTGCAGTCTGTTGGATCACCTTTGGATTGGGCACATAAAATGCATCTCTTCTGGTTAGTCGACCAAATAGCTGTCTTCTAGACCTCCTGGCATAGACTAGTGAGCACCTCCAGTGCTAAGTCCTTCTGTTGAGACATTTCAATTAGTATTTTGTCAATTCCTGGTGTCTTGTTTTTCACCAATGCCTTCAGTGCAGCTTGGACGTCTTCCTTCAGTACCATCAGTTCTCAATCCCATGCTACTTCTTGAAGTGGCTGAATGTCAACCAAGTCTTTTTGGTACAGTGACTGTGTATTCCTTTCATTTTCTTTTGATGCTTCTGGCACTGTTCAATAATTCGCCCATAGAATACTTCAATATTGTAACTTAAGGCATGAGTCTTTTCTTCAGATCTTTAAGCTTTTGGCTTTCTAACTGCCAGTCTTGGAACACTTTTTCATGCTACTTTGTCTTTTTGAGTTGCCCTTTGAAATCTTCTGTTCAGCTCTTTCATCACTTCTTGCATTCACTTTAGCTACTGTATGTTCAAAAGAAAGTTTCAGTGTCTTTTCTGACATCTATTTTGGTTCTTTCTTTTCTTTCTCTCTCTCTCTTTCCTTTTTGATGACCTTTTATTTCTTCAGGTATGATGTTTTTGACATCATTCCACAACCTAGTCTTTGGTCATTTCTGTTCAGTGGGTCAAACCTATTCTTCAGTTGTTCTCTAAATTCAGGTCAGATATGCTCAAGGTTATATTTTGTTTCTGTACACTTGTCTGAATTTTCTTCAGCTTCAACCCGAACTTGCATATGAATAATTGATGACCTATCCTGCAGTTGGCCTCTGGCCTTGTTCTGAACTTTTCCATGTTCTCTTTCCACCAACCAAAAACCAAATCCATTGCCTTGAAGTTGACTCCAACTCATAGAGACCCTATAGGGCAGAACAGAACTGCGCAGATGTAGTCAGCTTGAATTCCTGTGTATTACATCCAATGAGATTCACATTCACAGTTTCTCTTTATCTTGGTGAAAAAAAGGCATGAGCAATGAAGAAGCTGTTGGTCTTGCAAAATTCTATCATGTGATCTCTGGCATTGTTTCTGTCACCACAGCTGTATTTTTCAAGTATCTGTCCTTCATTTTCATCTTCTGCATTCCAATCACTAGTAATTATCAATATATCTTGATTGCATGTTTGGTCAATTTCAGACTTCAGAACCTGGTAAAAACCTTCATTTTTTTCATCTTTCGCACTATTAGTTGGTGTGTAAATTTGGCTAATAGTCCTACCAACTTGTGCTTTTAGGTATATGGCTATTTGTTATCTTATCACTGACAGTACTGGGCTTCAGGATAGATCCTGTAATGTTCTTTTTAATGATGAACGTGACACCATTGCTTTTTGATATGTCATTTCTGGCATAGTAGGCCACATGATTTTCTGATTCATAACAGTCAATACCAGTTCACTGCAGCTCATTGATCACTAGAATATTAATCTTTACACATTCCATTTCAATGTAATTTTTAACTTTCCTAGATTTGTACTTTGTATATTCAGCCCTGGTGGTGCAGCAGTTAGAAGTTTTACAGCTGCTCACCAAAAGGCTGGCAATTTAAATCTGCCAGCCACTCCCAGGAAGCCCTATGTATAGGGTCCCTGTGAGTCAGATTTGAGTTGACAGCACTGATTTTATTGGACAGGTAATTATGTCTGACCCACTTTATCTATTATTTTCTTAATGTAATGTGGGGATACGTTGTAAGGCATATTAAATGCAATAATGCATGCACAGTGCTTTATACAAAAACATAATACAAATAAGTATGACTGCAAGCATGTCAAAAATGTTTTAACAAATGAAAGGATACATGCCAAAAGTTAATAGTTAGTCTAATTTTTTTTCTATACTTTCAAAACTTTATAAAGTTCCTTTTCTTAAAAGCATTAATTTGGTATAATGAAGTCAATACATTCCTCCCACAAAACTTCTAAACTTAAATGCTAAAAACTATAAAGCACTTTTTCTTTTTCCATTCTATTATACTCCAAATAGAACTTTAAAAAAGTGAGAGAGAAAATAAGCCTAAGTAACTATCCAGATAACCAATGTTTGAATAATTAGAAACTGAAAAAGGCTATCTACAAGAGTTATAACAAGTCTGAAGTAAGCCACACATCTGAGCATTTGAAATCCTCTGCTAAAAAACTACAAGAACCAGTGAGGAAAAATGCACTGCCTGTCAAAAAGCAGCTTTATAATTTTATAAATTCAACTCATGTAAACTTATCATGCCCTAACAGCTAATGATGATGATAACCTTGTTGAAAAGTGAGATTACAATATAGCTTTATAATTATCCACATTTTAGCAGAACAGGTTTTTAATTTACTCTTAAGTAAGCAACTGTTAAATTTAGTATCAATGACAGAAAAATTACCAGTTGGTTTGAAATTAACACCTTCATCCATCTTTATCAAATTTAGAGATGATAAATCATTCAGATTCTTCAAACACAATTCTGTTCAATTATAGAAAACATTTTTATTTTAGTAAATTAGGAACACAAAGCAAAATAGAATTTATTATTGCATATGCTAAATTGTGTTACTGTGTAATTTTTCCAGGAAGAACTGCAGTCACAACTTAAGCTGCAAAAACAAACTCGTTTTAAAAAATATCAATACGCTAAAATGTTTCAAGCAGTAACAAAAATAACAGTCAATGACAAAATAACATTTACCACCAGAAGCATTTATAATACTCCACATACATTACCTTATTTGATCCTCAAAATAACAAATAAGATATTGTTGGTGGTCAATTGCCATCAAGTCAATGGCCTTCAGGAGAAGATCACCAGGCCTTACTTTCAAGATGTCTCTGGGTAGGTTTCAACGACTAACCTTGCATTTAGTAGTACAGCATTTAACCTTATCTGCCACCCAGAGACTCCTTATGTATTAACACCACTTTCATACACTAGTTGGGAAACTGAGAAATAGGGTGGGCACGTAACTTGCCTCAGGTCTAAGCTTGCTATTTCTTTTTCATTTCTTTTTTCTCCACTTTTATTTTTATCAAATACTTACACATATAAAATAAGAAGAGTCAAATACTTCTACAAAGATGATTCGAAAAAACACCAGTCTCTCCTCTCCCCATGTGCCACTTTCTTGAGGCAACTGTTTTAGCTGATACTTGTAATGTTACTTTCATATCTCTGCATATGTCACCTTCACTACCTAGAAGGAAGCTCTGAATAGGAAGCAATGCAAGTTCGTGCTCATTGACTGATAAGGATATGAGCAACTCTAACAGTCTAGTGCTTAGACTGCTCTCTCAGCTCTATGCTAAAGCCCAAGAGATTTGAAATAAGAAGACAGTGGGAATACCACAACCTGTTATATTTTAGAGTAGCTGCTCAAAAAAAAAAAAAAAAATGCAATCCTTAGAAGGTGACGCCCTTTGGGAGATAGTTTAACAAATATTGCTTATGAAGTCTGATAGTTTAAAGGCTTGATTAAGTAAGCCTGCAGAACTCTTTGCTAATTTTCTTAATTAGTCATTAATGCCCATTCAATTAATCAGTCAAGGAGTAATGCTTACAATTTCAAGCTTACAACTGTTCATTATTGTAAGCTACAAGTCTACCACAGTGAACATGACAAAACTGTTCCTTTACAGAACTTATATTTTACTAAAGAAAGTCTTCAGTAAACAAATAATAAATTGTGTATTCTCGGGTAGTAAAAGGCACTATGACAAAAGATTAAGCTGAAAAATAAACTAGAGAATTATGGCAGTAAATATTTTTAACTTTTCTGGAAAAAATCTGTATGATTTATGACATAAAGTAAAACTACTGTTAACCTAAATTTCAAAGTAAACTTTTTAGTAACAAGAATAATAGCAACAAAATTGTTTTGCCTTCCTCTCAATAAAAGTGGTTTTAAATACAGTCCAAGAAAGTTTCTCTGAGGAGTTGATATTTGAGCAAAGACCTGAATAAAATGAAGGTGTAGGCCATTAAAATATGTGATAAATGTCCCAAGAATATGGAATAGTGCAAAGGCCCTGATGTGACAGAAAACCCGGTATATTAAAGATACAGACAGCCAACTCGGCTAAAAGGTATAAAAGGTGAATGTGGTAAGAGATGAACTCAAGACAAATAGGGAGACACCAAGTAGGACTGTGGGCTCTGCTGAAAATCTGAGTTTTATTCTACATGTAACAGGGAGTTTTGGGAGGATAATGAACAAGTAACTATGGTCAAGTTTAGAAAACAGTATTTTCTATGTTAAAGACCCTACCTGAGAGATTTAAGGTACCCTCCAAGGATATTTCCGGGGTAAAAATTACCTCACCGAAACAATCTGTTCTCTGTAACCAGTTCCCAGGGGATAAACCTCTAAATTCTTTGAATTTCCTGAGTGACTGGAGTGTCTCTGCCGTTCATGGAGGACACACATAACCGTTCATGCCAGTGAATGACTCACGGTGGAGGCTAGCCAGGCCAGAACAACCCTCTACATGTTACTGGCCTGACCTCTAGGAGGGGAGGGGGACTAGAGACTGAGTTCAGTCAGGTAGCCAATAATTCAATCAGTCATATCCGTGTACGGAAATTCCAATAACAACACTAAACACCAATGCGTGGGTGAACTTCCTGGTTGACGACAAAGACATAACAGGAGAGTAATACATCCCTAGGGACACAGAAGCTACACATTTGGGACTCTCCCTGCCCCTGCCCTATGAGGCTCTTCTGTAAACAAAAAGATTTCAAACGGGGGCACTTGTGTCAGACCTACTAATGAGAGTCAACATGCACTCCCAGGAAGCAAAAGGTTAGAATCTAAACCATTTGTTCATGGCAAGAATGCATCAAGATGAAAACAATTTGTTCCCAGCAAAAATGTGCTCGGGACTGTTGGTGCCACTCATCTAGGTGATAACTCACTCCCTCTTAGCCAAGTGGTCAACCTTGACATTTCAAAAGACTTCCAGCTGAAGCTGATCTTATCCATGATCAGTCATTAACTCCCTACCTTTCCTTTGTTCTCTCTCTGTCTCACTCTTTCTACTTAAACAGGTGGAACACTTCATATTTTCACATAGCCCTGTCCACCTTGAGCTGTATTATTCCTCAATAAAACTCCTTTTTATCATAGCTAAGAGAGTACACGAAACTTGGTTGTTAAGTGGTTAAGTATTATGTCTGTTAACCAAAAGGTTGGCACTTCAAATTCATCAAGGGCTCCTTGGAAACTCTACAAGGCAGTTTTACTCCATCCTTTAGGGTCACTATGAGACTGAACAGCACTAGGTATGGTTTGGCTTTTGGGAGAATGAGATTTTCTTCTCTGACACTTTTTTATGCTGGTTCTGATGTGTATGTTTTATAACAAAACTATAATAATAAATACAGCACTTTCCTTGAGTCTTGTAAGTCATTCTGGCAAATTATTGAATCTGAGGAGGTAGTAGGAACCTTCAAATTTGAAGCCAGCTGGTCAGAAGTGTGGCTCTCCTGGGGACTCTTGAGAAGAGAGCTTGTTCCTAAAGGGGCAAAGTAGACTTCCAACTTGTAATCAGTTGGTCAGAAGCGCAAGTGGCCTAGGAACCCTTGAGCTTGTGGCTCAAGGTGTTGGAAGTCTTGGGTAGACTTCAAAGTCTGGAGGACTGTGTCAGGTATGACCTAACTCCAGGTAGTTAAGTCAGAAAAAATGCAATGCAGCTTATATCAGAATTCAACAGATGAATACTGTTTTAGAATACTGAAACCTTACAGTTCATTATATACGGAATTAAGCTATGGTCCCTGACAGGTATTAAACTACACCTAGAATGACTGAAAATACAAGAAATCTGAACACTGATTCCACTAACTTAACAAAAGATAATGTTAATCAGAATTTTGAACTTCTGATTTCTGGTGTGCATTTGATTCACTAAAGTGAAAATATATCATTTTACTTTGAAAATTCCTTTATAAGTGTTAGCGAACAGTAGACGATAATACAGCTATTTTACAGATCTGTACCTCAAAAGCATCATTATATATATATGACATTGTTTCTCCCATGTTTCAAACGTAGATTTTTACTACTTCATCCTTATTACTGTCATATATGTATATCCAATTAAAGAATTAGTTAAAATTCCCTAAGTACTTTCAGTACATATGTATTACTCTTTCACTTACTGAAAGGGAGTCTCAACACAATGAAAAGTAGCAATTTCTAATTCTAAAAAATAATTTAAAATATTTTCAATTTTAAAAGATATGTAATGAAATACTGAGTTATTAAAAGAAAAATACACCTGAGTTTTGACAGAAATACATCATTGGCATAGACTAGAACAAGAAGCCCCAAATTAACCTAAACTTATACTTTAAGTTAAAATAAAACTAACAAAGAGTTGTATATCTGTTAGCAAAATTTTCAAAGACCAAGGAAATTTATAAATTAAAAATCAAATAAGCCTCATTAACACATTATGAAAACAAAGATACTTTTATACAAATTAATTCAGAAAAAAAGTACACAAGCCAAGCTTCATTTATGTGGGAGAAAGAAGTAATTCATTGTGATTATTAGCTGTATTTGTCAACTTGGCTATGCTGTAGTATCCAGTTATTCAAATACTAATTTAGGTGTTGGAACCTGTGAAGGTATTCTACAGATTAACACTGAGGAGCCCTGTTGAAGGTATTCTACAGATTGATTAACACTGAGGAGCCCTGGTGTCCCAGTGGTTAAAGCACTTGGCTGCTAACCTGAAAGCTGGTAGTTTGAACCCATCAGCCTACTCAGCAGGGGAAAGATGGCAACCTGCTTCTGTAAAGATGTACAGCCTTGGAAAGCCTGCAGGAAGGGTTCTTATGAGTCGGAATCAACCACAACAATGGGCTTTGGTTTTGTTTTTGGTTAACATCTGCTATTGGTTGACTTTAAGTAAAGGAGATACCTTCTGTAATGTAGCTGGGCCTCATCCAATCAGTTAAAATGCCTTACAAAGTAAAACTAAGGTTTCCTTCAGGAAGAGAAATTCTGCCTAAAGACCACAGCATCAATTCCTGCCCAAGACTTCCAGCCTATTGCTATCCTACCCTACAAGTTTCAGGCTTACCATCCCTCATAACTATATATGTCAATTCACTGAAATAAATTCAGAATATACACATTCTGCCTTTCTGGAGAACACTGATTGATACATTCATTCCATACGTATTTTTTACATACAAGTTTATTTCTTAAAAAATAATTTTCAGAAGTGTATTCTTACCTTCAAAGTAAGTGACTTTTCTCACTAATATTTACAGAATATAATTTTGTTTTAGAAGGAAACACATCTAACCTTGTAATTTTGCTTCAATTCCATCTTTGCTCAATCCACATGCAAAACCTGCACAAGACATTAAAATTTATAAAAATAAAATAGAGTACATTTAATTAATCTCTATATGACCAGTTTATACTCCAGGTAACTTAAGAAAAGTAGCCTTATTAAATGTCACATAGCAAAACAGACAGCTTAATGAATTCAAACAAGGCTTACATACTTACAGAAAGTAACTCATTAAAAATCCTCTCATTATCAACTAGTCTTTGCTTATCTTACTGTACAACAGTGACTAGAATAGAATACTGTATCTTAACAACAGTACAGATGAAATTCCTAATGTTTTACACACAGCAAACTTCTCCAAGAGGATTCAATTTTCTAGTGCACTTTCATTATAAAATGGATGTCCCTGTAAGTAAGTGTTTGGTAATACAACCATTCTGGAAAACTTAATTTACTAAGGCTAGACCTATTTATATCCAATAACACAATAATTTAATCCACTGGCACATACACACAGATATATGTGTACCAATATGCATACATAAGAATTTTCATAGCAACATTACTAAAATTAATAACTTTAGTTCATCATAAAAGGTCCTTAAGAATGTGAACGAGTAAGCAACAGGCTGGAAGAACAAAACTGACCACACATACTTGACAAAGGACACATATCCAGACTATACAAAGAAATCCATGCATTCATAATAAAAAGAAAAAACAATTTAAAAACGGACAAAATACTTGAACAGGCTCTTCACAAAACAGGACATTGAAATGGCCAGTAAACATACAAAACATCCTTAGTGTGCTAGTACTCACCAGGAAAATGCAAAATGACATTGCAAGAAATAAAAACACTACATACAAATAACAGTGGCTGAAATTAAACAACTAACTGTCAATAATGATGTAGAATAACTAGAAGTCTCATACATTGCTGGCAATATCATCAGTGGGTTCAACCACTTTACAAAACTACTGTGTTTGAAAATATTTACTGAAACTAAATACAGGTCAAAGATCTACCCTGTGGCACAACAATTTTATTCATAAATATATATCCACGAGAAACGAAAGCACATTTCCATCAAAATATTCTATATACAAGAATGTTCATACTAGCTTTATTAATTATAGCCCCAAGCTAGCAATGATTTATCTGTTCAATAACGAATGGGTAATTATTGTGTGTTCAAAAACTGGATATTGTACATAATAATGTAAAAACTACTACTGATATACCACAAAATACAGATGAATTGCATAGATACTATCTTGGGCAAAAAAAGCCAGACACAAAAGTAAATACTGTATGATTTCATTTATATGAAGTTCAAGAATAGATACAACTAACTTACATCAATAGAAATTAGGACAGCATTTACTTCTGGGTGGGGATATTGGCAAGGAAGGAGCATGAGGGAACTGCCTGGGAAACGTTCTACATTTTGATTTGCGCAGTGGTTACATGTGTGTATGGTCTATACACATGTATATAAAACTTCATTGAGCTTTAAACCTGAGATTTGTGTATTTTATTGTGAAATATACCTCAATGCAAAATAAGTCTGCAAATAAAAGTAACTATGAAAAAGAAATGCACATTAAACTTATGACTATAATTGTTGTGTCATAGGGTAGGCCTGTGCCTGGTATTTAGTTTCAGTAGATATTCCCGAGTAGTTTTGTAAAGTGGTTGAACCAATTTATGCTACTGACAGCAGTGTGTGAGAATCTAGTTATTCTACATCCTTATCAACAGTTAGTCTTTTACTTTCAGAAGAAATGTGAATTATTCACACATAATATTAATAAAAAACCAAAGCACACATCCTGAAGGTAAAGTTAAAGAACTAGAAAGACACACACTACTTCACTTATCAACATGACTAGGTTCCAAAGATTAGGTCATAATATGAAATTGATACTACGCAAAAATGAAGGATGACCACATCAGATCACCAAATGAAGATAACTACATCATAACTGCCAAATTAATCATTACATAACTGCTAAATTACATCATTAGATAATTGCCAAGCCACTGAGGATCATGGCCCAGTCAAGCTGACACATAACCTTAACCATCACAGCCAGCATTATTCTCACCTCACAGCTCAGCATTCATTAGTACCAGATGTATATCATTTAAGCGCAAAATAGTCACAGAGTAGTTTTTTGTTTTACTACTATAAATGTAAAATGTTGGATAATGAGATAGTTGATAAGTGAGGAAAAGATGCAATAGAATTCTCAAACATTGCTGATGGCTGTCTAAGCCATTAAGGTACCAACGTGGCAAGACACGGCACAAATGGGTTGGGCTCATCTGCTAACCAAAAGATTAGTGATTCAAACCAACCCAGGGAATTGTGGAAAAAGTCCTGGGGATTTGATTCTGCTTCAAGAAAACTCTACGGAGCTGAGCTGCACCCATTAAAACATGGGGTGATGATAAGCGGGAACTGACTCAATGACAAAGGGTTTAGATCCAGAAAATCCATTTTTAGGAATTTGATAAAGATAGACCCACATATAAAAAATGCAAAGTTTCTTTTTGCATTATATAAGAAATGTAAATATTAGTCAACTGGGGATTGCTTGAATTAAGTCATGTTACATAGATAAAATTCAATACTATTTAATTGTTGTTTTTTTTTTTTAAAAAAAAGCTCCTACCAGTAAAACAGTGATATTTTTATAAATATGCTCACAAATTCTTTGATACTCTTCCCTCCAAGAGAAGAGTGTAATGCCTCTCTCCCCTTGAGTGTGGTCAGGACTTACTGACCTGCTTCTAACAAAGTGAATGAAGCGGAGGACACACTGTGTGACTTCGGAGATGAGATCATAAAAAGGTGATGCAGCTTCCTCCTTAGTCACCCTTGGTCATGGATCACTGTTACGGAGGAAATCCAGCTGCCATGTTATGAAGAGAGGCCTACATGACAAGGAATTGAGATTTCCTACCAATAGTCAGGAGAAACTGAGGTTTCTAAGCAATTATCTCTGTAAATGAGCCTTCTTGGAAAGCCTTCAGATGACTGAAACCCTTTGGATGGCCAATATCTTGGACACAACCTCAAGAGAGACCTTTGCCTTCAACTACCCAACTAAGATACTCCCAGATTCCTGTGCTTCATAAACTGTGAAATAATTAAGTGTTCACTGTTTCAAGCCACTAAGTGTTGGGGTAATCTATTACAGGGCAGTAGAAATTAATAGGATATGGCATCATTTCTTTTAAAAGTGGAAAAATAAGATTACATTTTATTACTTGTTTTTATATGCAAAAATATGAAGATTATTAAACAAACAAAAAAGGTATATCAATGATAACAGAAATGGGGAAGGAGGGGGAGAAGGAGGAACTGAGCAACTACGTAAATGTGATACAGAGACAAAAGGTTTTTAACCACATACATTTTTATATTTTATGATTTTCTAACAAAATAAATATATTATCTAGTCAAAAAAAAGCTTTAAAATGATACATATATAGGTATTCTTTTAATAACAGTTTATATTATCCCTGGAGAGCTGCAAGTTTTTAAACTGTGTACATTAGAATGTATGGCAATGAGTCAGATTTTAATTTGTTATTCAACAATCACAAGCATTTTTTATTTTATAATCTATACTACATGATAGAACCCAACATAGCCAGCTGTGTGTTAGCTTTAGAAGTGGGATGAAAATTCCAGCAGTGTTAGTAGTAATAAGTGTTGATTTCTTTTAATTTGAAAAACAGTCTCAAATTCAGAAAAAGAAACTCATTGAACACAAAGTACATACAAAATTCAAGACTCTTCTTTAGCTTCAAACTACTTTAAATAATTTTAGGCATTTTTATTGCTTGTACTGAAGTCAAACTTTTTTCTAAAAGGTCTGTATTAAATTTTATTTTTAATGGTACTGATTTCAAACATCATTGAAAGACTAGAAATACAGCACAAAAAGATCTCTCACTTATATCTGTTCTTGCCTCTAACTGTATTTGTGACTGTTGATAGCTTTGGATTTATGTTACCTATTAGTTTCTGTAATCTATTAGGACAAATGCAGGCCCATCTGGATTAAAAAAATTACTGAGGTAACAAACCATAATGGGATGGATTTTTCAAGGCTCTGATATAAAGCAAGGTCGATCGTATCCACTCCAAAGCAATGTTCACATCTGTGATGGTATGCAATACTATCTCTGCATTCAAATGTTCAATAAGATGTCTATGCAAACTAAAAGAGAGAAAAAAACCCTCTGCATTAGTAATATACATTTCAATGCCTAAACTCCTGATTTTTTAACTTCAATAATGTACAACATGCTCATTACTGTTTTAATAATTCATAAAACATAACTTTATAATAACAAGTGTACCAGCAAATCTTAAAAGGCAAGTTCAGCTTTCCAAAAGGTTTGAGATTCTTTTCTACCCTGTGACTATACAAGACAGATTACAAGAATATTACAATCATATATATTACTAGAAGGTCTCAGACTGCCTATCACTTTACTAAACAAACTTTAAAGATATGAGAAGTCATGAGAGCGATGTTCCTCCTCTTATGTAACAAGGACCCATGCTACTGCATGGACACTGATGAATAAAACTATTCTGTTGTCTCCCCCCACTCCACTTAATTATTAAATTCATTTGTTATGCATTCAATTTGAATTGTGTTCCCCAAAATACACATTATAAATCCTACCTCTATGCTTATTGTTATAACCCCATTTGGGGGATGGTGGTCTTTGCTTTGATGGTGAGACAGGACCAGTGTAAGGTGTGTCTTACGTCAGTCTCTTTGGATCTAAAAGAGGTCACGTAATGAAAGAAGAAGAGATGGGAGAAGAGACAAACCACACAAAGACTGCCCAGGAGCAGCAGCTCTAAAGAGATAAGGACCTTCCTCCAAAGTCTTCCTCTAGAGTTGGCACCCTGAATTCAGACTTTTAATATCCTAAACTGAGAAAATAAATTTCTTGGTTAAAGTCATCCACTTGTCTTTCTCTTATAGCAGCACTTGATAACTAAGAGACTTACAATGTAGAAGCAGTTTTGGAACTGCATAACAGGTAGAGGCTAGAAGAATTATAAGGCACCTAATGGCAAAAAATCAAACTGTTGATGTCCAAGGCAATTCTTGCAAAGGCTCAGAAGGAAGTGAAGACAGCTATAGAGAACTGTATCATCTTAGAGAATATATATGTCGTGAACAACAGAATGGTATTAGAAATATGGACCTCAAACGTACATCTCAGAAGGCTTTAGAAGAAAATATGAACATGTGACTGGACAATACAGGAATGATGATGCTTTTTATGCAGTGGCAAAGAACATGCCTGAATTATGTTCCAATGTTTGGTGGAAGGTAGAATTTCTAAGCAATGAACTTGGATATATGACTGAAGAGACTTTCAGAGAAGATACAGGACACATGCTTTTTCTTTGTTTCTTACAGCAAAATGTGTGAAGAAAGAGATAGATACAAAATGGTGCAAAATGCAAACAGAGCTTAAAGATTTGTAAAATTCTGTTGTGCAAACTAAGGACACAGGAACTAGAATTTTCACTAAAAATGTGGCTACCCAATCTTTCGTTAAAGAGACTAACCCAGTGACTCATGGATCTAATCAACTTCCACACAGAAAATTCATCAGCTTAGAATGAAAGAGTAAAAGAAAGGATGACGAGAAAGAAAACTATCTACCTTTTGAAACTCTACCGGCAGAAACAGGCCAAAGGCACCATATCCATTATGTTCTCCCCCAAAGAAAAGGCACATCTGGAGCAGCTACAAGATCAGCAAAACTGTGAGAAGAAGCATGAGCAGCAGGACCTCTTCAATTTCAAAGTGCAGGGCTGCAGTCACCAGGTTTCAAAAGATAAGGTCACAGCCTTCTAGGTTTCAAACACTTAGATCTTCTCTGACTCACTTCTGGAGTGTGGGGCTGCCTTTGAGGTGTATCAGGGTGATAGGACAGCTGCTCAAAGCTGGAAGAGCAGGGCCATGATACCAAAGGGGCAGAAAAACGTGACATTCCAGGGCGAAGGTGATGGGGCTGCCACTTAGATGGACTAGGAGAATAGGGCCACCCAAAGCTGATGGAGCAGAGTTGAATACCACTGGACTTAGAAGGTGAGGCTGAGGCCCAGGGCTGAAGGGCCTACACCCAGAATCCAGATAGTGTAGCTGACTCCCAGAGTCTGGAAGGCAAAGCCATTGCCCACATGGTCTCTGAAAACAAAGGATTATTTTCAAGCCTTGAGAGCTAATATAAAGTGTTCTCCTGGATTTTGGACTTGCTTGGTGCCTATTAGCCCTTCTTTCCCTCAAATTTCTTCCAGCTATAATGGAAATGTCTACCTTGTGCCTGTTCCACCACAGTACTACGGAAACAGAACATTCGTAATCTAGATTTCACAGGTTCACAGATGAAAAGGAATTTTGCCTCAGGAAGCAATAGGCCTAAAACCGCATCCATATTTGATTTAGATGATTCAGAAGATGAGATTTTGGACTCGAAGTTGTTTTAAGACTTCTGGAATGATGTAACAGGGTGACTATGTTTTGCATGTGGGAAAGATACAATTTTTGAGGGCTCCGATAGATGTACTCTTATGGCTTGAACTGTATCCCCCCAAAAACATGTGTTGAAAATCCTAACCACTATGCCTGTGGTTATTATCTCATTTGGCAATAGGTTGTCTTTATTATGTTAATGACACAAGATTAGTGTAGGATGTATCTTAATCCAATCTCTTTTGAGACACAAAAGATTAAACAAGTAGAGATGGGAAAGGGTATGCCAAGCCACACAAAAGCCCATAAGCAGAACCTCAGAAGAGAGGTGACAGAGAAAGAAAGCCTTGACCTGGAGCCAACACCCTGAATTCAGACCTCTGGTCTCCTAAACTACGGGAAAATAAATTTCTGTTTGTTAAAGCCAACTGCTTGTATTGCTTCTGTCAAAACAACTCTAAATAAACAAGACATCCTTAAGAGGATACAAATGATTGAGTTAGAATTGCTGAGAAGTGTCAAGAAAATTATCTTAGGAAACCCCCAAACCAAACTGTATTTAAATATTATTATAAGAAAAAGAAATAGACTGTGAACATTATTCTTTTTGGAATATATTCTGAATTACCTGCTTTCTACAGTGTCACTACAAGCTAACATTTGCATGTACTTCTCTCTTGTACTTAATCGAGTCATAATAACTGCAGTAGCTGTACTGTCAAACTGAAAAAAACACACAGAGAAATTTAGTAAAGAGGGCCATACATTGGTACCAGTCCTCTCCAATAATTCAAGAATTTCAACTCATGTTAAACAGTTGCTTCTCTTGAACAACAGCTCAAAAAGACCTAAAAACTGCTTATGACTTTGGAAAGTTACCTGAAAATTAAATTGCAAAACCTTCTAAGAGTATAGCTACAAATACTACTTTGGTCTTTCTGTAACATAACTTTGGCAGTGGTAAAATCAAAACAAATTTATGTAATGGTTAAGACTGTAAGATTTCGTGTAGTTTATATATAATCTAATTTATACTATAAAATTATAAACTGGTATAACATAGTATTTTGATACTCTTTGAGAAGATATACTTCCTAAATGCTTCCTTAGCACCTAACCAAATAACTTCATTATTCAAGTATCTGTTAGAGTAGGTTATGTTTTGAAACAGGTATGGGCTGATTTTTTTATTTTCCTAATAATACCTGGCATTTAGTGCCAGGACCCAGGCATGATATATGTTCTGCAATGCACAGTGAAAAACTGTTCAACCCCAAATGCCAATAGCATCCATATTCACAATGCAAAAGAAAACAAAACCAAAGAAGCCTTTTAACAGCTTTTCCATTGATAAGCTCATCTCTTCATCAACCAATGAGAGTTTAGAGTGTCTAGTTAATATGACTTGTTTTACTTTTATTGCTGTTAGAATAGGTTTTCAGAATATTATCTGAAAAGCATCTTTTAGAAGTACGGAATTTCTAACTTTCATCTTCAAAACTCCTAATTACATTTAGTTTTAAATCTAACCTAGCATTAAATGCTAGCCTTTTGTTTACCAAAGGTACATAAAAAGTTTTCTTTCTTTTTTTTTAAAAAATCATACATTTAAAAGAAGTTACAAAAAATAAAATTGTTACTTACTTGAGGTCGACCAGCTCTGCCAATCATCTGTAGAATATCTGTTTCACTGTATTCTTCAAACATTCCTCCAGCATAATGCATTGTAGATTTTATAACAACAAGATGAGCAGGCAAATTTACTCCCATAGCGAGAGTACTAGTAGTAACTACAATAGATTAAGGAATATTTATTTCAAACTATGTATCTTTATTGTTTAAAGAAGACATTTTCTTTTTAAAGTCTTCCCCCTCATATGTAATAAAAATTATATATGGGAAATTTAGAAAATGAAGACAAAAAGAACTTTAAAATATACAGTAATACCACATCTTAAAATCAAAAAACTATTCAATTCTTACTTTGAAATTTGCACCATATCCAGTAACATGATAAAGAACTAAACATTGCCAAAGTGTTTAGTGTTGCGTGTATATGTATAGTTGTCTAACTTTAGATTCTTGGAAAAAGGCAGAAATAAGTTAGAATACTAGAGGTTGTGTCTCTTAAAATTTTCCCAAAACGTATTAGCCAAGTGCCATCGAGTACCCACAGGAATATGTTTTACTTACAAAGAACTGGCAGATCTCCAACAGTAAAAGCGCCTTCAACCACTTTTCTATCTGACAGCTCCATACCAGCATGATGATAAGCAATACCATGTATGACAATATCTACACACAAACATGTAATCAGTTATTTACTGTTAATACTTCATCAGTAACTGATTCTTCTTATCTACATCTATTCAAAAGTTACCTACAAACCTACCTCTCAGTTTTGATTCTCTTATGGAATTTGCATACTTCTGTAGCCTATTTAAAAAATAATAAAATTATTAAGAGGTATTCTGATAATTTCAGAAAACTATGAAGTTATTTATTTATTAAATATTTTGAATCTTATTTAAAAAAAAACACCTCTGCCATGTCGTGTCTGACTCACAGCGACCCTAGAGGTCAGAGTAGAACTACCCCATAGTTTCCAAGGAGCACTTGGTGGGTCTAAACTGCCAACCTTTGGGTGGGCACTTAACCCACTATGCCACCAGGGTTTCCTTGAATCTTATAGATATCAAAAAGTTTTCACAATATTATTATTTGAAAATTGCCTTTAAGAAGTGGGGAATTTCTAACCTTCAAATTCAAGAGTCTCTAATTTATAAGCTGTAATATTGAATCCTAAATATGTGCATAAATTCAGATTTTTAAAGCAAGTGTGAGCTGTAAATATGTTAGAGGTTCTGAAGACAGCAATCAGCAAAGGCAGTTTTAGTGAAAGATGACAACAGATGACGGATGGAAAGTGAAGAAAGAAAGGAAGACAATGCAAATCATCTTTCAAGAAGGCTGGCAATGAAATAAAGATAGAGTCACAGCTGTGCTGAGATTCATTATCTCCTTTAATCTTCAAATTTACTATTTATTTTACAGACGAAGAAACTGAGGCTTGGAGAGGTCAGATAACTTGGCCAAGGTTAAGGGAGTAATCCTGGTGTCTCACAAAGATGATCTCTAAGAAGTCTTCCTACCTTCAGAAAGGGATGAAAAAAATATATACCTCTGTTTCTGTTCCATATTCATAATAAATTTAGCATCTTTCACCAGAACATAAGCAGCCTGCTGCACACCTTTCCTTGTTGCACAAAACTGAAAATGAATTAATAATTTTTATATTAATGATGTTAAAAACTAACAACTACTCTAAAAAATAAGCAACAAACAATCCATACCACAAGTGTGGGTTTTTGATCAGAGTACGTTTGTATAACACTGGCAATTTTGTAATTGAGCATTATGTCAAACTTAAATTCCGTTTGGCTACTACTGCAAGGAAATCCAAGGACCACTTTGCGAAGTTTCACTGGTCTATGGCTCTCATCTATTTTCAGATACATAGCAGGTCTCTCACCATCTGAAAGCCATTCTGCAATCTTAAAATAACGAAAAATACATTAACAATTATTAAATAAAATTCTTTAGCTAAAAATATAGACCAATTATAGACCACGTTAAGTCCAGGTATAAAAGTATTTAATCAAATAGCTTTTACAACATTACACATTCAATTAATACTCTTCTACTGATATACCATTTAATATTATAGACACTAGTAATTCAAGATTGCAATCACTTTTCACTAAGATAAACTTCAAAGTATTGCTGCTGTGTTTTAGTTACCTTCTAAGACTCAAATGTAAAGTTAAAACTGATTTTGGCATAGAAATTCAAATTTTTATTATTATTTTAATTTGATATTTTTCAGAGCTATGCCTGGAAATGGCTAACATTTTTTGGTATTATCCTACATAATAGCCAGACAGTAGCAAAGTAATGGCTGGCTTAGTTTGGCAAGGGCTAGCACTTTCTAAACAAATAACTAATAAACACTTGAGAGATGGTAGGGCCCAAAGTGCTAGAGTCCTTCATTTAGCTTCTACAACCTTTCTATCTTCACATAGTTTGGCTCAGGAGTAAATAGGAGTGAGCCAACAGAATGACACAGTACTGTTTTTCAAGAAGCTTGTCTAAAAATTGCTGAAAAAAAGTAGGATATGTATCTACTATAGAATGTGTAATACTATATACAATTATTTCTTTTAATATTTGTTTTCTCTATTAGTCTTGAGACCCTCCTCAAGGGCAGGGTCTACATGTTTTTATTTTTACATTTATCCTTAGTGCTGAACACAACGCTAGGGACATAAGATTAGGGGGGTAAATGGTAATCATCTAAGCAATTACTTTCACTCTCCACTTTATTGCTATATAGCTAAACTGGGTATAAGCTTTCAGACTAAAAATGCTATTAGTTAAGGTATTGTGAGGTATCTGAAGCCCAAGAAACTAAGACTTCTAGATGTTTAGAAACAACAGACTTTCACGAGGAATGTTCTACTATATCAGATTACCAAATTTTGTGTTTTTAATATGAGATCTAGCCATAATTTTCTGTAACACACTTTTCTACTAAATTTATTAGCTGATTGACAGAAAAAGATATCACTTTCTCTAAGACCAAATTGCTAAATATTTCACAAGTCATTGAAACTTACATCTTCAACATTTGGAATTGTTGCAGACACAGCTACAAATCTCATTGGAGTAACAGTGCCAGTATTTTCTGAAGCGTTAGATAAAGACTGTACAGTTTTCATTCTGCTGACTACAACTTCAAGAATAGGACCACGGCATTCATCTTTTACAATGTGTACCTATGTAAGAAACCAAAAACTAATCATTAGCTATAAACTAAAACTCTATTTTATCAATTAAAATATAAAATAATACTAACATTTTTCCTTAATAAAATGATCCTATGTTCTATTTGAAGGAATAAAATAGATATACAGTTTGGCTGAAAATGTCCTATTTATTTCTATACACTCTATCATATTTTTATGCCTCTGTCTCGAAGTAAATGATGTGCTCACTACCTCATCAACGAGAAAGAGTCGAACCAGTTGGACCAAAGAGTTCTCTCTCCATTTTCTAGTCATGCTATCCCACTTTTCCTAGAGATAAAAATACAGATGGTTAACCCTGATAAGGAATTATAATAAATATTATTAACACATAAATAAAAGTTTAACATAACATGCCACAAATAATGGGCAATATTTTAGCTGACATCTTAAAACTATCCTGGAAAAAGTCTGAAGATTAAAAATTCTTTAAAGGCTTCTGACAGTCTTGCAGGTATTTACAAAACTGACGCTTCACTGTCTTTAAGTTTAAACACAAATCAATATTTACAGTTTTATTATGTATTTCAAGCTCTACCAAGAGCTTAATATATAAGGCCTGACAATTAAGTCTATGAACTTAATTGTTCTAAGTGCTACATACCTCAATGCTAAGTATCACTAAGGTCCCCTTTGAAGTACTCCCCTTTAAAAGCTATACACTGACACCAGTGCTTAGTGTATCCTTCAAAGCAATTTTAGAACCCTTTCTGGAATGACCATTGCACATGGTGGCATGATGGCAAGTTCATGAACTGAACTACACAGTTGTCAGTGAGGGAGATTTTACCCAGTAAACAAATAACTGTACTAGAACACCCTACCTACTCACCCAATCTGACCCCCAATGACTTTTTCCTATACCTGAAGACCAAGGAAATATTGAAAGGAAGACATTTTGATGGCATTCAGGACATCAAGGGTAATAAGATGACTGTTGTGAAGGCCATTTCAGAAAAAGAGTTTCAAAACTGCTTTGAAGAGTGAACTAGGGACTGGTGTAGGTGCACAGCTTCCCAAGGAACGTACTTCGAAGGTGACCATGGTAATAGTCAGCAATGAGCTAAGTAGCACTTTTTCTAGGATGTGTTCAGAAACTTGTCAGTCCTCATATACACACACATGCAAGCGCACACACACACACACCAACAAACACATAACACACTATTTACAACATATAATACTTGGGTGAAGAATAAAAGCAGTAAATATATAATTACAAATGGTCTATAACTTAAAATTTTATATTCATCTTTTAAGTTCACCTTTCCTACTTGGTCACTTGTCTTTTGCTCATTGATCTGTAGGTTTTCTCTGCATATCCTGAATACTAGCCCACTAGTCCTTTTTCTGTTTTGTTTTACACTGCAAATTTCTTGTTTTGCTTTACCTTTGTTTTCTTAATGAAAAGGAATCTTTTTAAACAAATGAAATAAATAATAAATTGTAAATAACACCTACGGGAGTTGTCATAATAATATGGGCATGTTGAATCTCAAATAGATCATCCATGATGGTATCTCCAGTGAGTTCTTTACAATTCAGTCCTACTGGTCCAAATTTTTTTTTCCAGTCATCAAAACGCTGACTACACAGGGCTTTTATTGGTGCCACTATAATGATATAAAATATTCACTTTGAATGTCAATATAATTTTAAAGTTATTGTCACAATTTCTCCTTAATAAAGTTAGGCTAAAATATGCATATTGTCTAATAGTGAGCAATTAAAAATTAATAATATATCATTTAGAGATATAAAGATAATCATCAAAAGAACTGAAAGAGAAATAGAACTCATTGCCTCTAAGAAGCATGACTATAAGTGAGGTATGGTGGGTGTCACAGATCAAATTACATCTCCCCCAAAATTTGTATAGCAATTTGGCTAGGCCATGATTCCCAGTACTGTATGGTTATCCTCCATTTTGTGACTGTAATTTTGTATTACAGAGCCTCCGAGTGGGACTATGACATTTTTGCTAAGGGTCGTAACACCCTTATTCAATGTAAAAGGAGTTTCCTTGGATTGTGGCCTGCACCACCTTTTACTTATTTAGAGACAAAAAGAAAGAGAAGTGAGCCAAGAGTTGGGGACCTCACACCATCAAGAAAGCAGTGGTGGGAACACAGTGTGTCCTTTAGATCCAGAGTCCCTGTACCTGAGAAGCTCCTTAACGAGGGGAAGACTAAGGATAAGGACCTCCCTTCCAGGCCCACAGAGAACCATCTGTTGGAGCTGTTGCCCTGCACATGGCCTTTTAGCCTACTTTACTGTAAAGAAATAAATTTCTCTTTTTTAAAGCCATCCACTTGTGGTATTTTCTGTTATAACAGCACTAGATGACTAAGACAGAAGGTTCCTATTTTTCACTATAAGCCCTTCTGTGATTTTTTTAACCATGTGCATATATTACTTTGGTGAAATCATTTTTAAAAATACTAAGAAATTTGTTTGACTGTATTTTAACAAATAAGTGTGTAGAGGTCAAGTTTTCATTTCAAGTATTACCTTCTAGTTACAGCTCTGAGAAAACGTGTTTTGAAATTAATGTAACAGGTAAAACTGTGGTAGGTCTTTACCAAAAATATAGGAAAACTCAAGTAATAATTCCTATGGAGCTTATTTACTAGTTTTGCTTCACTGTTTCTTTTATTACTATAATTACTCTTACAATATGTAACTATTGTTGTTATATAACCCACTGTTGTTGAGCCCAACTGATAGCAACCCTAGGGGTCAGAGTAGAACTGCCCCATAGAGTTTCCAAGGAGCACCTGGCAGATTTGAAGTGCTGACCTTTTGGTTAGCAGATGTAGCACTTAACCACTACACCGCTAGGGTTTCCTGTTGTTACTTAAGATATACATATTATATATTGTGAAATATACAAATACTCACTGTAAACAATTTTAATGTTCAACCATGGCAATGGCACTTCCATTAGCAGTCTTGTTATGGCTAGTTCAAATATAACAGTTTTCCCAGAACCAGTTGGAGCACAAATCACAAAATTCCTATCTGTGTAAAGAAGCTAAAAAATAAAATTTAATCAATCATATACATAGAATTTCCACACACATCCCTCAATTTGTTAGAATATATGCCTTAGAAAAGTCTCTATGAAATAAGAGCTCAAAGATTTTCCCTCAAAAATTATCAGAATTATAACCTTGCTGCAGACATTTGCTTCTGAAATACACATAACACTATTAATAATTTATCACTCTGTTACCTGTCAAAGCGATATGCTAGACAGAAAAGGAAATCACATTTCTAGCTTCCAGGGAAATTTCTATAAAGCTACTAAATACAAATCAGTACACTCACAGAAATCCCATGCATTCATTCACCATATATTTCTGAGCTCCCATAATGTACCAGTGTAGAATAGGAGACACAAAGATGAATGTGATCTGATCTCTAACCTTAGGACACAATTTAGTTAGAAGAGGCAACTAATAATTATAATAAAATACTTACATCATCAAAGGCTTTGGACTGTATATAGTTGAAATACGGGAATTCTTTGAAAATACTTCTAAATTTTGCCGCTTAGGATACCATTAAGGAGTCAAATATTTCAGAATTTTAAAAATTAGTTACCTTTCATTTAAAAACGCAGTTGACTTAATACTCACTTTGAAACTATTTACTGATAAGGCTGTAACATTTGCTACTTTCACATCTTAAGGAGGAAATTATTGAATTATTCTAGTCCCCAGTCACATTACATACTCTGAGGACCTGACAAGTCCCTATAGCAAAACAAAGGTTATACAAACAGTAACGTGAAAATTAGATCTTATGGAAGACATGCAAGCATATATATATATGCAAAGATATCAAAAACAAGCTTCCAGTCTATCCTTTCCTGAGCAGTACTTTTTTTTTTTTTTATTCATCTTGACTAAACTGCTTGATTTTTTATCTCTTCTTTAAAAGTTCTAAAGTTCAGTTTTTAACTGCTGATCCAGCTTTATTAGATTACGTATGTTCCTGGCCAACTAACCATGAATCCCATTGTTTTTGGATAATTTGGTTAAGTGGTATATTTAACTGTGACTATCAGTATATTAGCTCAACAAAAATGATTTGCATCATCCTTCTGTCAGAAACTTTAAAAATACTACTAGATATGAAAAACAGACTTTCCCCTTTCTAAAGTGGTAAGTCTGTTGCCACTTTGGGAGGTATTTATACTTACATGATACTCCTCTCAGTCTGAGACACAAACTGTCAACTACATTTATTAAACCCTACATGCAGAGGCAAACCCTACAAACATAAGGCAAGAGGATAACAGCATAAGGCAAGGAGGGTAACACCATCAGGTAAGGAGGGTAACACCATCAGGTAAGGAGGGGAACACCATCAGGTTAGGGGGGTAACACCATCAGGTAAGGAGGGTAACACCATCAGGTTAGGGGGGTAACACCATCAGGTAAAGGAGGGTAACACCATCAGGTAAGGAGCGTAACACCATCAGGTTAGGGGGGTAACACCATCAGGTTAGGGGGGTAACACCATCAGGTAAGGAGGGGAACACCATCAGGTTAGGGGGGTAACACCATCAGGTAAGGAGGGTAACACCATCAGGTTAGGGGGGTAACACCATCAGGTAAAGGAGGGTAACACCATCAGGTAAGGAGCGTAACACCATCAGGTTAGGGGGGTAACACCATCAGGTTAGGGGGGTAACACCATCAGGTAAGGAGGGGAACACCATCAGGTTAGGGGGGTAACACCATCAGGTAAGGAGGGTAACACCATCAGGTTAGGGGGGTAACACCATCAGGTAAAGGAGGGTAACACCATCAGGTAAGGAGCGTAACACCATCAGGTTAGGGGGGTAACACCATCAGGTAAGCAGCATAATAGTATCCAGTAAGGAGAATAACAGCAGCAGGTAAAGAGGGTAGTATCACCAAGTAAGCAGGGTAACACCATCAGGTAAGGAGGGTAAAGACAGAGTGATCAGAGCCTACTTGTCTGTCAGTGCAGGCTTCCTTGTTGCTATGATGTGGGAGGCTATGCCACTGGCATTTAGGTACCAGCAGGGTCAACCATAGCAGACAAGTTTCAGCTGAGCTTCCAGACTAAGACTAGGAAGAAGGACCCAGCAGTTTACTTCTGAAAGGAATTAGTCAGGGAAAACCTTATGAATAGCAGCCAAACACTGTCGATACGGTGTCGGAAAGTGAGCCCCCTAGGTTGGAAGGCAATTGGAAGACACCTGCGAAAAAGCTGCCTCCTCAAAGTAGAGTCAATCTTAACAATGTAGATAGAGTAAAATCTCCGGGATCTTTGTTCCTCATGTAGCACAACTGAAAATGAGAAGAAACAGCTACAAACATCCACTAATAATTGGGAGATGGAATGTACAAAGCATGAATCTTGGAAAATTGGAAATTCTCGGAAATGAAATGGAATGTAAAAACACTGACATCCTAGGCGTAAGTGAGCTGAAATGGACTGGTTTTGTCCATTTCAAATCTGACAATCATAGTCTACTATGCTGGGAATGAGAACATGAAGAGAAACAGTGTTGCATTCATTATCAAAAAGAACATTTCAAGATCTGTCCTGAAGTACAATGTTGTCAGTGATAGGATAATATCCATACGTCTACAAAGAAGGTCAGTTAATACAACTATTATTCAAATTTATGCACCAACCACTAAGGCCAAAGAGGAAGAGATGGAAGACTTTACAAGCTTCTGCAGTCTGAAATTGATCGAACATGCAATCAGGATGCACTGATAATTCCTGGTGACTGGAATGGAAAAGGTGAAAAAAAAAAAGGATCGGAAGTTGGAAAATATGGACTTGGTTACAGAAATAATGCCAAAGATCGCATGATAGAATTTTGCAAGACTCAACAACTTTTTCAGTGCAAATAGTTTTTTAACCAATACCAACGATGACTGTACAAATGGATGTCACCAGATGGGATACGCAGGAACCAAACTGACTACATCTGTGGAAAAAGATGACAGAAAAGCTCCACATCAGCAGTCAGAACAAGACCAGATGCTGACTGTGGCACACATCATCAAGTGCTCACACGCAAATTCAAATTGAAACTGAAGAATATTAGAAAAAGCCCACGAGAGCCAAAGTACAATCTTGAGTATCCCTCCTGAGTTTAAAGACCATCTCAAGAACGTATCCAATGTGCTGATCACTAATGACCGAAGACCAGATGAATTGTGGAATGACATTAAGACATCATCCATGAAGGGAGCGAGAGGTCATTTAAAAGACAAGAAAAAAAGAAAAGACCAAACTGATGTCAGAGGAGACTCTGAAACTTGCTCTTGAAGATTGAGCACCTAAAGCAAAAGGAAGGAATGCCAAAGTAAAAGACATAAACAGAAGATTTTAAAGAGCAGCTCAAGAAGACAAAAGAAAGTATTATAATGACACAAGGAAAGAGCTAGAAATGGAAAACCAAAGGGAAGACCACGTTCTGCGTATCTCAAGCTGAAAGAACTGAAGAAAAAATTCATGCCTCTAGTTGTACTAGTGAAGGATTCTACAGGGAAACTATTAAATGACTCAGGGAGCATCAAAAGGAGATGGAAGGAATACACAGAGTCATTATATCAGTAAGAACTAGTCGATGTTCAGCCATTTGAAGAGGCTGAACCAATGGTACTGAAGGAAGAAGTCGAAGCTGCATTGAAGGCACTGGCAGAAAACAAGGCTCCAGGAACTGATGGAATATTAACTGAGGTATTTCAACAAACAGATGCAGCTCTGGAAGTGCTCACTTGTCTATGCCAAAAATTTTGGAGGACAGCTACCTGGCCAACTGATGGGAAGAGATTCTTATTTATGCTCATTCCAAAGAAAGGTGATCCAACCGAATGTGGAAATTATGGAACAATATCATTGATACCACACTCAAGTAAAACTTTGCTCAAGATCATTCAAAAGCAACCAAAACAGTATACTGAGAAGGAACTGCCAGAAATTCAAGCCAGATTCAGAAGAGGATGTGGAACCAGGAATATCATTGGTGACGTCAGATGGGTCTTGGCTGAAAGCAAATAACAGAAAGATGTATACTTGTGTTTCACTGACTTTGCAAAAGTATTCGACTATGTGGATCATACTAAATTATGGCCAACACTGAAGAGAAAGGGAACGCCTAATTGTGCTCTTAAGGAATCTGTACATGGATCAAGAGGCAGTCATGTAAACAGAACAAGGGGACATTGCATGGTCTAAAGTCAGGAAAGGTGTGTGTCAGGGTTGTATGCTTTCATCATATCTTTCTAATCTGTATGCCACCCAAATAATCTTAGAAGCTGGACTCTATGAAGAACGAGGCATCAGGATTGGACAGAAACTCATTAACAACCTGCGTTATGCAGATGACGCCACCTTACTTGCTGGAAATGAAGATTTGAGACACTTACTGATGAAGATCAAGGACCACATCCTTCAGTATGGATTGTACCTCAACATCAGGAAAACAAAAATCCTCACAACTGGACCAGTAAGCAACATTATCATAAATGGAGAAAAGATTGAGGTTGTCAAGGATTTAATTTTCCTTGGTTCCACAATCAATATCCATGGAAGCAGCAGTCAAGAAATCAAAAGACACATAGCACTGGGAAAACCTGCTGCCAAGGACCTCTTTAAAGCATTCAAAAGTAAGGACATCACCCTGAAGACTAAAATGCGCCTGACTCAAGCCATGATTTTCAATCATATGCATGTGAAAACTAGACAATGAACAAAGAAGACAGAAGAAGAATTGATGCCTTTGAATTGTGGTTTTGGAGAAGAATGTTGAATGTACCACGCACCGCCAAAAGAACATACAGCTCTGTTCTGGAAGAAGTACAACCAGAGTGCTCCTTGGAAGCAAAGATGGCAAGACTGTGTCTTACATACTTTGGACACATTGTCAGGAAAGATCATTCCCTGTAGAAGGACATCATGCTTGGTAGAGTGTAGGGTCAGCAAAAAAGAAGAAGAGTCTCAACGAGATGGACTGACACAGTGGCCACAACAATGGGCTTGAGCATAAAAACAACTGTGGACATGGCACAAGACCAGGCAGTGTTTCATTCTGTTGTTCATAGGATTGCTATGAGTCTGAACCAACTCAATGGCACCTAACAACAACAACATGCAGAACGTATTTCTAGAAATAGAAAGCTACAGGAAGATGGAAAGAAAGAAGAAAGTGAGTTCCTATAATTGAGGCTGTTAGAATCTTATTAAGAGAGATAAAACAGGTAATTGATGTATCTGAAAACATAATTGAAAAATGATTTAAGAAATTATATTCATATGAAGACATACAAGAACTGATAGATTGTTGGAGTGATATGAAAATGTGGTGTACTAATAAAGACTCCACTTACTTACTATAAGTTTCTTTTAACTTCTCTATAAAAGCAGGTTCTGATGGTCAATTTTTATACATCAACCTGGCTAGCCTATGATTTTCTGTGGTTTAACAGATACTGAACTGGTTGCTCTGATATGACATGTTGTAACATAACATAACGAAATCATGTTCTTTTACATAATCATCCAGTCACTTGACAGGGTGCCTCCCTGGAAATGTGGGCTGCCTCCAGAATACAAATGAATATTCTGGCAGAATGTTCTCTCTCTTCCGGCAAAGCACACTCTGTCTCTTGGCAAAGCACTCTCTCCACTCTGCCCCTGTCTCTTTGCTGGGCCTCCAGACCCTGGGATGTAAGCCTGTAAAGACTCCAGTCTGCCACCTGACCTGCATATTTGGGACTTGCCAGTTCTCACACTTACATATGAGCCATTTCCTTCAAGTAAATCTCTCTGTATACATTTATAAATACATCTCATTGGTTTTGCTCCTCTACAGAACTCAACTAAGACAGAGGTAATTAACAGAATCTAGCTCATAGTAAGCTATCCTAGTGTTTGACTTAGTAGTGTTGTAAGGTGTTATGCTGATTTTGACGTACAACAACGCCATGTGGCAGAGTAGAAGTGGCCCATACAGTTTCCAAGGCTACAATCGTTCCAGGAGCAGATGTCAAGTCTTTCTACAGAGCTACTGGATGAGTTTGAATTGCTAACCCTTCAGTTAGCAGTCAAGTGCTAAACTATTGTGTCACTAGGGCTCCTTAACTCAGAGACAGTTTTCAATAAATGTCAACTAGAATTCACGTTAATGTCTTTTCTGAAATTTCAATAAAATCTCTCCAATGATAGTACTGGCAAATTCATTACACAGTCCACCAAGCCTCCTACCTTTTTATCACCTAAGAATCAAAAGGTAACCTAAAGCTCAGAGTAGGATCTAGCCTTCACTGACAGCCTAAGTATCAAGAGAAGAGATCCTCCCTTGTTTCTTTATCCTTTGCTTGAGGCAAAATATCCTCTACTCAGACTTTCTTGCTCCCATATGAAGACCTTAAGAGAGCCTTTGATACTATCCGTCTCTGTATCCCCCAACATGCATAGCTTATCCACCAATAACTGCCTTGATTCTATCACACTAATTACTAATTTCTGATGTCCTTTAACTACCATTTATATTAGTCATCACAACCATAACAAGCCCCAGATTCACAGGCCACTATCCTTCTTCACCCTATAATCCCCACTCTCTTCACTTGGCTCCTAGGATATCTCTCTTATCTCAGATGCTGCTTGTTCTCAGCTTTTTTTTTCTTTTTGCTAGTTTCTTTTTTTTTTTTTTTTTCCTGATCTCTCAATATTGAACAAAGCTACAGTAATCCTTGGACATCTTTTCTCTCTCTTTCTCTATGTGTGTATATATATACATATATATATATATATTTATATGTACATATACGTATAAAACCAAAAAGCCAAACCCAGTACCAGTTGGGTCCAACTCATAGCGACCCTATAGGACAGAGTAGAACTGCCCCATAGAGTTTCCAAGGAGCACCTGGTGAATTTGAACTGCTGACATTTTGGTTAGCAGATGTAGCACTTAACCACCATGCCACCAGGGTTTCCATATATATGTATACACATATGTATATATGTGTGTATATAGATATACATGCAGGCATACATATATATATATGCACTCTTATTATCGACTACTCATTACTTGATATCTTTGCAAATGTGACAACAGTAAAAAAAAATCTAATACTTGATTATTTTGTACATTAACAATACATGTCTGGCAGGAATCCTTTCACATCTAGTAAGATATAAAGCACCCACCTACATTTTCTGTCTCTCGGGTCAGAGGGACGTATGTGTCCCATACATTATTTTCTGATCTGATGTGGTCATCCTCCACCTTTATATAATGCTGATTTTTGTATAACAACCTAGTCTTTAGAACCTAAACCTGTCAATAAGGGTGGGTGTATATGTGTTTCCTTGGTCAATCTGATGGCTTTAGAAAACCAGATTTATATCTCCAGCCTACATCTCTCCCAAGAACTTCAAACTCACATATCCAACCACCTATTCAAACTTAACACATCTTTAAAAATAATTCCCAACCTTCCCTCCCCACTATCTGTTCTATCTACAGTTTTCCCTATCTCAGTTAATAGAAATTTCATTACTGCAGTTTCTCAACTGCAAAAACCTTGCAGTTATTTCTGACTGAACTTCTTTCTCTCATACTCCACATCAATATTTCAGCAAATCCTATTGGGTCTACCTTCACACAGATTCAGAATCCACTTCAAATGTTTAAATCTCGCCTTATCAACAAGGCCTACTCTAACCACCCTAATTCTTCATCCTGAATCTCTAATCCCAGCACATCCAATTAATTCACTTCACCTTATTCTACTTTTCTCTTTCCTCCATTGTACACATTACCTTCTACAATACTACAAGACTTACTTATTTAGTGTTACAATTGATCGTATCAATCTTCTCCCTCACCTCGATCCCAAGAACGTGAACTCCTCACAAGCAAGGATGCACTGTCTGTTTTCTTCGCTGGTATATCCTAAATACCTAGAACAATTCCTAGCATATGGTAAGCACTCAGTTAATATATGTTTGCATTTATTAAGTCAAGCAAATAAGATTTGCATATTTTCATTTTAATTTCAGTTGTGAGAAGTATCAGAATATTTGTGCCAAAACAGAAATGTAGTTTTAAGTTTGTCAATGCATTAGATTTTGAATGAATCTTATTTTTTCCCCCAAATATGTCTCTTGCTATAAATTGATTTGTAAAAAGCCTGTAAGTGGGCCATCATGCTGGTTTTTCTCTTATTAGGTAGTTTCACATCCATTTATATTCACAAAAATGAATCTCTGATTCAGAGTAGATATAGAATCAGCCCTTCTAGCTTATGGAAAAACTTGACTGCTGACATCATTTACTATAACTATCAGCACTTGATATCAATTTTTTCTGCTCATTCAACAAATTCTCAGCAGTGTCACTGTAATTATATTCAAAAATAGGGGGGAATGTCTGTAGAATTAAAAATGACAAGAGTTGTGGCAAGCTCATCTGACAGAACTATTGTCCTGAGCATTCAAATACAGTAAAGTACTAGAAATAGAAAATAAAGTGTGTCCAACTAGTACACACACTTTCAAATTATCACGAATAGTGCTCACTCTCCCACCTTAAATATACACTTGGAAAAAGTAAACTGTAGCAGTCTGAAGAATCTGTCAGTAAACATGCTTTATGGGCAATAAATCAATGGACACAAGTATAAGCAACAGTCTTAACTAACAACAGAACCAGTGTTCAGCTGTACAAATGTATCATGAAAATCTTAAAATAAAATTCTTTAAGAAGATAGTATGTCACATTACAGAAACGGATAAGAAAGTTTTACCATCACACAGATAATGAAACAATCTGTAATCGCTTACTGCTAACTTACTTCTTCTGTTCTTACCCTTAGATTACCAGAGAGACGGAATTGCAACAGAGATTAAGATAGCTGAACAGAATAATTAAAGACTGGCTATGTCTGACATTACTGTATTATCATAAGCAAACCTATTATTGCTCCTCTCCCATTCTAACTCAATTCAGTTACCTGCACTGGAGTTAATTTTTCACAAGTGGTCAGGCAAACATTTTCTTATCGTATTTTACAAACATTTCAGATGACCCCCAGAACATTCAGAATTAGAGTTATCACCCCCTAGATTTTTCTGGCTTAATGTTTTATCTTCAAGTTTCAATAATTCAGCTTTCTATTGCCTCAATTCTGCTCCTTTAACTTCCAGTTGTCTATTTTTGTAATATTATTCATAATTTTCTGAATTTCTACTTCCTGTCTCTGTATGCTTTCCTACAGATTGTTTGTCTTTCTGCTCTGCTGCATTTTGCCTCATCTCCTTCAGAATCTCTTGAAGAGTTCTAAATATTAATCTTTTGTGTTATATGTCTGATAACTCCAGAAAGTTCTTTTCATCTGGAAAATTTCTTGATTCTTTCTTTTGGAAGCTTTTTGAAGCCATCATCGTCTGCCTCTTTAAGTAGTTTGATATTGACTGTTGTCTATTTGCCATCAGTAAGTTGTTGTACTTATGTTTGCTTACCCTGTTCTAGCTTCTTGTTTTGTTTTGAAATGTCCAAATAGGCTGGTCACGTGTGATAGTTTGATTACTGGTGCCTCTGAAGCTCTAACATCCTGTCATCAGGAGGTCAGAGCTGTTACTAGGCATGTGAGCCCAGGGGTTCATTTACTTTTCATGTATGGATTTAGATCACGCATCCAAACAGTCAGTCACCAAGTGTGTGATGCAGGCTCCCCTCTACAGTCCTAGATGGGCAGGAGTGATTGATGATGGGAAGAAGTGACTGGTGTAGACACAGGTAGTCTACATGCACTGAGAAAGGCAGGCAGCAGACTGCCATCCCAGAGTGTTTGTGAGGAAGGCAAGTCCCCTTATGCCTGGACCTAGGAGAAGAAACTGTTTCTGCCCTATATTTCCAGCTCAAGGGAGTCAGAAGATTTTTCTTCTCCTCTCCCTGTTTGTTAAATTGTTCCCTCCTTAAGTCTAAGAGAACAGCTCAGGGTATACTTAAGGAGTCCAACTTCCAGCTTAGGTAATGGCATCAGACACTTGAGTAGGACACAGTACAGAGCAGGGAAGAGGAAGCACTGGGTAAAGAAAGAGGGGTTTATCCCAAAGGAAAGTTTTAGATCTGCACATAGTAGGTTAGATGCAAACCACTTAGCTTTTGAAAATTAAGTACCGTTTTCCACTGGTTCTGGAGGTGCAAGTGGACTCTGCTGCTCAGTCTCTCCGACTGAAGAGGACATCCTCCAAATGCTACTCACCATGCTGACTTCATCCAATTCCAGTCTTAGATACTTCTGCACCTACTGTCCCTTGCCTATCACTCAGTCTGATTTCTCAGTTTTCCCTTCAATGTTCAGGGCTCCTAGACCATCATATATAACCAATTCATTTGTTCTTTGGGATCTTTGTTGTTAGAGGTGTCACAGGAAGTGTCTGACTACTCCACCATTTTGGCCTTGTCTCCTGCGGTTACCACTAAAACACAGACTGTTGTTTTTGTCAGGTGCCATCAAGTAGGTTTCAACACATAGTGATCCGTGTACAAAAGAATGAAATGCTGCCCGGCCCTCTACCATCCTCCTAATCACTGCTATGTTTGAGCCAATCAAAACACACATACTCAAAAAATTTACACTGTAAATGCCTAGATGTGTAAATCAAATTATATGTATAAAATCCAACTTAGGTTCTTTTGAAAATATCAGATCTGTAAAAATGACTCCAGTTCACAGTACCTGTCCTATTCACTTCCATGTCCCCTTCCTCTGTTCAACTCAATACTACAGCCTTTATTCAAACTATAAAAAATTATTTGTGTATATTTGTAAGTAAGTACGCTCACAGTTCAGTCTATAATACAAATCTAATTTCTGCTCATATCTTATCACACTAGAACTACTCTACAGACCACAGGTAACTGTAAAACACATTGGTTTTCTTATGTAATCCAAAATGTTCACTTTCCCTCTTTTTGTCAATCAAAATAAACAAAGAATTAAACAAAATGTTCAAATGGTATGATTTTATGAATGTAAAGCAGCTGTTATAAAACAACTTAAAGGATACGGATTTCTGTAACAGCCTTCAATGAACCTAACTCTTTTTCAGTCACCCCTAAAAAAAAAAAAAAGTCTAACACAGGGATAAAAAATATCCTTTTCTATAAAACTATCTTAACAAAAGTTGCATAACTTTTTATTGAGAAGATATTTTAAAAATAATGTAACAATAAATTCAGAAAATGTATACAGATAACTTCCTCAAATTCACTATATTTCTGTATTCTTCCTTACGTTATGAAATGTAGATTAGTTTGTACTTTATAAAACCAACTGAAAAGGAAAGTGATTACCTTGAATATCATGAGATTGAGATGCAACTGAAAAAGATGGTGCTTTGAATAAGCCTTTTCTGATTTCAGAAGCAGAAATAGCATCACTTGCTGTAAATAGGTCAGTGTCTGAATACTGGTGTATCTGCTTACTATCGCTACAGTTCCATGATTTCTCTTTATTCATTTCTGTTTGGACAATGTTCACTGAATCAGTGTGAGAATCCAAAATTGCACTCCAATGTATGCTGTCAGATACTTTAAATAATCTTAAAAAAAGAAAAGAACACATGTTTCATTTGAAACAGCCATTAGAATATGAATACAAAAAGCTAGCACAAAATTGGTCCCCTTAAAAACACCCATATATTATGGTTTATTCACCCAAGAAAGGCTAGTAATTCTCCTAAAGCATGACCTTCTAAGTTTAACCACTAAATTAGGCCTTTTTGCTTTCCTGAAAATCAGACAGACACATCTGTGGTAGCTAGCCTCCCACACAGTCCTGAAGAGCCTAGCCTCCTGGGTATCCAGACTCCTCCTATGTTGAGTCAGGGCTTGTCTGTGTGGCTAAGAGAGTATTGGGGAAGTACAGGTGTGCGACTTCTACAGCTAGGTCAATAAAAGACACTGCTGCTTCCACGTAGTTGTTTATTGCTTATTCTGAGGGGAAGTAGCTACAATATCACGGAAACCCTCAAGAAACTGCAGGAAGAGATCCATGTCAACAGGTACTAAGGCCAGCTGTAAACAATTAGCACCAAATTGCCAGCCAAGGTGTCATGGGTTGAATTGTGTCCCCCCAAAAATATGTGTAGCCACGTGGCTGGGATATGGTTCCCAGTATCTTGGGACTGTCCTCCATTGTGTGGTTCGGTAAACTGTATGTTGAAGGATTGGGGTGGGGCTGTAAATTCCTGCATAGGATTACTTCCTTGCTTTGCTGTAGGGGGAGTTTCCCTGGAGTATGGCTTGCCCCACCCTTAATGCTTTCAGCCTGCAAGAGATAAAAAGGGAAAAAGAAACAAGGAGAATTGGGACCCTCGTTACCATCAAGAGAGCAGCACTGGGAGCAGAGCGCATCTTTCGGACCTGAGGTTCCTGCGCAACAGCGCTCCCTGGACAAAGACTGATGCAATACCAGACTTTCCTCCAGAGCCAACAAGGGGAAAGCCTTCCCTGGAGCGGTCACCCTGAATGTGGACTTGCAACCTACCAGACTGTGTAATTACCCTGAATATGGACTTGCAACCTACCGGACTGTGTAAGAATAAACCTTCCTGTGTTAAAGCCATCCACTCTGTGGTATTTCTGTTAGAGCAGCCCTAGCTGACTAAAACACAAGGTAAGCAAGCCACCATGAAATCAGACCCTTTGACCCCTGTCAAGTCTTCAGATGACTGCACCGTGGCCAACATTTTGATTGCAACCCTCAACATCTTCATGCATTCTCAAGAGAGACCCCAAGCCAGAATTAGGAGTTAAGCTTTTCTTGAATTCCTAACCCATGGCTACTGTGAAAGATAAAAATGTATAAATATCTGTACTGCTGTCTTAAGCCACTACTTTTATGATAACTTGTTACACTGCAATAAATAATGTACCACCCAAAGTCAATAAAATGCTAAAGGGAAAAAAAAGCCACTAAACACTGTAACAGCAAGAGAGAGAACTTATTTACCTAACAGCATAGTTAAATTTAACTGAAATTAGTCAAGTAAGATGTTTGTCATGAAATAAAAGTTGCTTCACGTCAGAAATTGCATTTAGCTCCACAGACTATACCAGATAAAATACACAGCTTTTCTAGCCAATCAAATCAGGTTTCTAAGTCAAAAACAAAGGAAAAGAAGTAAACTAAGTATATCAGCAGATTAAATATTACCCCAAGTTATCCAATAACCATCATAGTGTAAGAAATACTTCTTCGCAAAGTTCTGGCAAACAGGGACAGGCCATTTTTATGAGCGTTAATGTACTATACCTGACTGATCACGGGACAATTCATCAAAGTAATTTGCTCACAATTACATTAAGGAAAAAAAGTTACCATTAACTAAGTTAATATAACACTCTAAAGAAGTAATGGGGTTGACAGCACGTATCAGTTATTTAAAAAACTGTAACGGACTACATCCACAAAAGCACTGTGTGAATACAAAATATGTCCTAAATTATTTTATTATTAAACAGAAAAAATTCTGTAAAGTTACATACTCCAAAGTCAGCAATTCTTCTCTGACAATAGAAAGTTTAAAAATTACTTAAGGATAATATAGTAGACTACCATTATAAAATGGTATTGGGGATAAGCATAATACTTCCGTCACTGGATGATTCCTTGTTATATTACGGGAGATTGATTAAAAACATGGACTTTGGAATCAGACAAACCTCGGTTTAAATCTGCAGCTACTCTACTTTCTAGCTGTGAACTTCATAGTTCGTCAGAGTTTGAAATGAGTTTTGCAACTGCTCTATTATTTTGCTACGTGGCAAATACTGTAAAAATGTTACCCAAATGTTACTAAAGTCTAGATTTCAGATTTTAACTATGTCTTCTGGAACTCCCACTCCACAAACTGCCTTATGTTCTCAACTTCGTTACAAACTGTTCTATTTACTTTCTAATCTTAACAAAAATATAGCAATGCCCTGGCAAACTCATGCACTAAAAAACTTGTCTGTTGTTCTTGCTAAGTTCTGTCAAGTCAGTTCTGACTCATACTGATGAATGTACAAAATAAAACATTGCTCAGTCCTGTACCATCCTCCTAATCATTGCTATGCTTGAGATCATTGTTGCAGCAATCTATCTCATTGAAGGTCTTCTTTTTTTCCATTGACCTCTACTCTACCAAGCATGATGTCCCTTTCCAGGTACTGGTCCCTCCTGACAACATGTCCAAAGTATGTGAGACGATGTCTCATCATCCTCACTTCTAAGAAATATTCAGCCTATACGTCTTCCAAAATAATTTGTTTGTTCTTCTGGGTAGTATACGGTATATTCAGTATTCTTCACCAACACTGTAACTGAAAGGCATTAGTTCTTCTTTGGTCTTCCTTATTTACTGCCCAGCTTTCATACGTATACGAGGCAACTGAAAACAAGATGGCTTGGGTCAGGATCACCTTAGTCCTTAAAGTGACATATTTGCTCTTTTACACCTTGAAGAGATCATTTGTAACAGATTTGCCCAATAAAATGTGTTGTTTGATTTCTTGACTGCTGTTTCCATAGGCATTTACTATCGATTCAAGTAAAATGAAATTTTTTATAACCTCAATATTTTTTCCATTTATCATGAGATCACTTACTGGTTTAACTGTGAGAATTTCTGTTTTCTGGATGTTGAGGTGAAACCCATACTGGGGGCTGTGGTCTTTGATCTTCAACAGTGTTTCAAACCCTCTTCACCTTGAGCAAGCAAGGTTGTCATCTACGTAACACAGGTACTTCATGAGTTTCCGCCCATCTTGACATTCTGTTCCAGCTTTTCAGATTATTTGCTCAGCATACAGACTGAAAAAGTATGGTGAAAGAATACAACCTTGATGCAAACCTTTCCTGATTTTAAACAACGCAGTGTCCCCTTCTTCTGTTTGAACTACTGCCTCATGATCCATGCAGATTTTCCTCATAAGCATAATTAAGTGTTCAGGACTTCCCTTTCTCCGCAATATTATCTACAATTTATTATGATCCACACAGTTGAGTGCCTTTGTGGAGTCAATAAAAAAACTGGTAAACATCTTTCTTATATGCTCTGCTCTCAACCAAGATCCATTTGACATCAGCAATAACTCTGGTTCAATGTCCTTGTCTTAATCCAGCTTGCATTCCTGGCAGTTCCCTGTCAACATACTTGCTGTCGCCACTTTTGAATCACTTTAGCCAAATTTTACTTGCATGTGATATTAATGATATTGTTCACTAACTTATACATTCAGTTGGATCACCTTTCTTGGAAACAAGCATAAAGAGGGATCTTTCCTAGTTGGTTGGTAAGGTAGCTGTCCTCCAAATTTCTTGGCATAGACTAGCGAGCACTTTCAGTGCTGCATTCATCTGTGGAAATAATGAATGTTACATCAATTCCTGGAGCCTGTTTTTCTGCCTATGCCTTCAATGCAGCTTTGACCTCTTCCCTCAGTACCACTGGTTCCTGATCACATGCTACCACTTGAATGGTTGAATGCCAACCAGTTCTTTTTGGTATAATGACTCGGTGTATTCTTTCTATCTTTTAATGCTTCCTATGTCGTTTATTATTTACCCTGTAGAATTTTTCACTATTGCAACTCAAGGTTTGAATTGTGTCTTTAGTTCCTTCAGTTTGAGAAATGCAGTGTGTTCTTCCCTTTTGGTTTTCCATCTCCAGCTCTTTGCACATGTCATTATAGTACTTTGTATTCAAAAGCCTCCCCTTGAAATCTTTTGTTCAGTTCTTTTACCTCACATCTTCCCTTTGCTTTAGCTATCTGATGTTCAAGAGCAAGTTTCAGAGTCAGTTCTGTGGTCTTTTCTTTCCAATGTGGTCTTTTCTTTCCAATGTGGTCTTTTCTTTCTTGTCTTTTTAATGATGTCTTGCTTTCTTGGTATGACGTCTTTCCACAATTTGTCTGGTCTTCAGTCATTAGTGTTCAATATATCCAATCTATTCTTAAGAAGGTCTCTAAATTTAGGTGGAATATACTCAAGGTTGTACTTTGACTCTCTTAGACTTGTTCTAGTTTTCTTCAGTTTCAACAGAACTTTTATACAAGCAATTAATGGCATCTGCCACAATCGGCACCTGGCCTTGTTTTCACTGATTGAGCTTTTCCATCATCTCTTTCCACAGATGTAACGGAATTGATTCCTGTGTATTCCATCTGGTGAGGTCCATGGGTATCACTACCACTTATACTGGTTAAAAAAGCATTTGCAATGGAGAAATCATCAATATCACAAAATTCTATCATGTGCTGTCTGGAAGTTTAGCTCAAACCTGTCCACTGTAGGTGACTCTAGCTGGTTTCTGAATACTGGTGGCATAGCTTCCAGCATCACAGCAACAGGCCCCCACAGTATGACAAACTGACTGGCAAGTGGGGGCTCTTCAGGTAGTGTTCTATAATTTTGATTTTATAAGCCTTGTAGGTACCCAGTTAGGTTTATTCCTACATATTTCATAGTTTGAGGGAGCAACTGTAAATGCTATTGCTTTTTTTTTTACAGAGTACTCTGTTAGTGTAAAGGAATCTGATATTTGCATGTTAATAATGTTAGATCCTGCAAATGTTGCTGAATGCTTCTATTAGTTCCAGTAGGCTTTTTCTGTGGAATCCTTACGGTTTTCTAAGCATAGGATCATGCCATCTGCAAACAGTTTTACCTGTTTGTCATGAACACTTCTTTTCTGGTATGGTGAAAAGTTCTGACTTCTCTATTGGACAGAAATTTTATTGAAAATTTTTGCACCCATGTTCATGAGGGATATGCACACATAATTTTCTTGTGATGTCTTCATCTGGTTTAGGTAACAAAGTTATGCTGGCTTCACAGAAAGAGTTCAGCAGTGTTTTTTCCTCTAATGTTTTTGAAGAGACTGAGTAGAACTGGTGTCCGTTCTTCTCTAAATTCCCTAGTGTAACCATCTGGTCTTGTACTTTGTTGTTGGCAGTTGTCTTTTTAAATGACACCTTCGGTCTCTTCTTTTGTAAGGGGTCTATTAAGATTTTGCTTATGAGGTATTTGGATACTTTTTATTTCTTTTTTTTTTTTTTTGTCTTCCTGCTTTTGCTAGGACTTCTAGCACAATACTGAATAAAAAGCAATCAAACCACATCCACTGTGCTGAGTCAATTCCAACTCATAATGACCTTACAGGACAGAAGAGAACTGCTCCATAGGTCTTCCAAGACTGTTTGTGTTAGTTTAGGTAGGTAGTGTGTTTCTAAGAATCTGTCCATTTCATCCAGGTTTTCAAATTTTTTAGAGTACAATATTTTATAATAATCTGTTATGATCCTCCTTCCTTTCAGTTGGATTGCTGATATTGTCTTCTATTCCACTTCTTAATTTTGTTATCTATCTCTTCTGGGTTTTTTTTTTTTTTTTTGGTCAGTCTAGCCAGTGGTTCATCTAATTTTACCAATCCTTTCCAAGAACAAAATTTTAGTTTTTGTAAATTCTTTCTATTGTTTTTCTATTTGTTATTACAGTTACTCCTGCACTGATCTTTACTCTCTTTTTTTTTTTCTGGTAGTGTTTAGCTTCTTTTGCTCTTTCTTTTTAATTCATTTGTTATTGTGTTACTGATTTTGAATCTTTTGCCTTTTTGTAAAAGTAGGCCTTTATTACTATGAATTAGCCTTGAAGCACTGCTTTGGCTGTATCCCAAAGATTTTGGTATGTTGTTGTGATTTTCATTTTCTTTTGCTTCTACAATTTTTTTATTTCACTTCTAATTTCTTCTATGGACCAACAGGTTTTTAGTAGTATTTAGCTTTCATGTATTCATTTTTTCCTGCTGTTTACTTCTAGCTTCATACTGTTAAGATTCAAGAAGATTTGCTGTATTTCAATCTTTTAAAACTCGTTGAGACTTGTTCTTTCTATCAAAATGATACAGATGTATTGGAGAAAAAAATGTGTATTGGCCTGCTAATAGATGGAGTTCTATATATCATTATGCCAAACTGTCTTATACTTTCAATGTCCTTAGTGATCTTCTTTTTAGATGTTCTCTCTAGAATTCAAAGTGGTGTATTTAAGTTCCCTATTATTATTTTGGAGTTTTCTATTCCTCCTTTCATATTCATATTTATCTCACGTATTTTGGAGCAGTGGCCGTTAGGCACATACTTACTTATAATTATGTATTCTTATTGGATTGACTCATATTATTATGTAACATCTCTCTTTATCTCTTATCATTTAAAGTCTATTTTACCTTTCATCAGTTTTGCCACCTCTGCTCTTTTTGTTTATGGTTGTATAGAATATTTGTCTCTATTCTTTTATTTTCAGGCTGATTGTGTCCTTATATCTAAGGTATGTTTCTTGTAGACAGCAAAAGAATGAATTGAGGTTTGGGGTTTATTTATTTATTTTTTAATCCACTGTGCCACCATATTTTGCATGAAGAATTCAGAGTATTTGCATTTAAGATTACTGAAAATTATATGTTTATGTCATTAATTTTGCTTGGTGTTTTCTGAGTATTCTGTACCTTCTTTTATTACTCACATTTTTAAGCTTCTATGGGGCTGCTTTCTTGCGATGAATCATTTTGCTTTTTTTCCTTCTTTTCATCTCTGTATTTTTTTTCCTCGGTTATTTCTTAGTGGTTATCACACGTTACACACTTACAACTGTGGCATTTAACATATAAACAACAGGTAATAGACAATCTTAACATATTAAATCTACTCCTGCTTACCTCCCCCAACTCTGCTGGTGAGTTCCCACATCATTTTACATCCTGTATCTATTAGGTTTGCTTTGTACCTATATGTCTTACAATCTTGAAATCTGTATTGTTTGCAGGATTATATTACTTAGTTTATTCCCTGAAAATATCATGTACTTGGTCTTTATGATTGCTCATGTTTTTGCATTTTTTTCTGTGTACAGATTCTAGTATTTATTTAACATTCTTTTTTAATATTCTTGCCTTTCCACTTGGAGAATGCTTACTTACAGAGTAACGTAATACTTACAGAGCTGGTCAGGTATTGGCAAAGTCTAGAGCTTCTGTTTATGTGGGAATGTGTTGCATTCCCCCTAGTTTTTGAATGACAACTTTACTGGGTAAAGAATTCTTGGTTGGCAATTATTTTCCTTCAATATTATCTATATATTGCTTCATTGTCCTCTGGCCTCTGCAGTTTCTAGTAAGAAATCCACAATGATTCTTGTGAAGGACTCTTGTTATGTCATCCTGTGTTCTTCTGTTGTTGCTTTCAGAATTCTCTTGTTTTTAGTTTTCAGAAATTTTAACAGGATGTGCTGTGGAGCTGATCTTTTTCCTATTTCCTTTTCACTAGGGGTGACTGTAGCTCCTATATTTGCAGTTCTAGTTCTCTGCCCAGGTCTGGGAAATCCTTACTATTACTTGGGAAATTCCTTCTGTCTTCATTGTTGTCATGATGCTCTAGAATTCCAGTAACTCTAATGTTAGATTTCTTAATTTAATCTAGCATTTCCAGTTGGTTTTGTTCACTTTTCTTTGCTGTTTTCTATTGTTTTTTTCTGAGACTTGATAAGCTCAGTTAATGTCTTCTGGGTCTCTTAGTCTATCTTCTATTTGACTCTACTGTCGAGTGTTTCTCTTGCTTTTTCTTTTTCTTTTTTTTATTTAATATGGCTGAGTGAAAATGTACATTCCCGTATAAATTTACACACCCACCTATATGCAGCTTCCACTGCTTTATTCTTCAGTTCTAGTAGTTTGGTTTTTTTTTTTCACTATTTCCAATTTCTTTGTTAATTATCTCATTTTGATCTCCCATTTGTTTCCTGGGCTTACATTATTTTGTTTTCTGTTTTCTTTAATCATATTTTGTGCTATTGTTTAAAATTTTCTATTTTTTACATTAATTTTGCCTCCATATAAGAAATTCACTCTTCTCCCTGTTTTCCTTTTGATTGATCCTCTTGCAATTGCATGTGTTTTACTATTTTTTGTTCAACTTGGCCCATTTTGGTATTTTTTTATAATTTAAATTCTGTTCTCTGATTCTTTATGAGAAAATTTTCTGGTCATACTTGGTTAAGTCTGCTCCATTACATTACACCAAGAACTACTAAAAACACTATTATTCTTCAGTATTCTTCAGTGATGATTCATGAGTTCTAGAGGGCTGGGCTCTGGAATTCAATATGCGTTCAGTGAATTTTAGCTGGCTGCAGACCCCATGTAAGAAGCAGTGTTTAACCTTCCTTAGGCAACGGTAAGGAGTGTTCTTTGTCTTTCACTCACAACGACTCCTACGTAGGCTCTCTCATGGTGTCACACTGTCTTAGTCATCTAGTGCTGCTATAACAGAAAAACCAAAAGTAGATGGCTTTACCAAAGAAAAATTTATTTTTTCACAGTTTAGAAGGCTCAAAGTCTAAATTCAGGGTACTAGCTGTAGGTGAAGTCTTTTTCCTCTGCCAGCTCTCGGGGAGGTCCTTGTTAATCTATCTTCCCCTGGTCCATGAGCTTCTAAGCACAACAACCCCCAGCGCAAAGGATACATGGGCTCCTGGCTCTTCCTGCTTGGTAGTAACGAGGTCTCCATTTTCTCTACCTGATTCTTTCCTTTATATCTCAAAAGAGATTGACTCAAGATACAATCTAATCTACAGGATCCTGAGTCCTTCCTTGTTAACACAGCTGCCTCTAATTCTGCCTCACTAACAACACAGAGGCTAGGATATACATTACACAGGATAATCACATCAGATCACAAAATGGAGGATAACCATGCAGTACGGTAAATCATGGCCTAGCCAAGTTAACGAACATTTGGGGGGAACAGAATTCAACTCATAACACCCACTACAGGCAGGGAGTCACCGTTTTCTTCTGTTTGTATGTCTGAAGTATCCTTTGGCTTGGGGACTTTTAAGGATCTCTTGGTCCTAGTGCCTATCTATCTGGGGTTGCAATGTTCAACAGCGCTTGCACAGTGTCTCAGTCTTCCTTTACCTTCTCTCAAGCACATAGTCCACAAGCCCCCATGGCGGATTTGTGCAGTTTTTAAAAATCAAGCTGGAAACTCTGGGGGTACAGCTGGTTAAGTCACATGTCTACTAACCCAAAGATTAGCAGTTCAAATCTTCCAGGTCTTCTTGGAAACTTTATGAGGCAGTTCTACTCTGACCTCCAGGGTTGTTATGAGTTGGACCCAACGTGACAGCAAAGAGTTTGCTTTTTTTTGGAAAAATTGGGTGACAGTTTCCTCAGTTTAGCACCTGTCCTATGTTCTTTGTTTGAGGTACTGCCTGAACCCATCCCAAACTGGCTTTGTTGAGTGAGTGCTACAAATGCTCTCCCAGCTTCTGTCATGTTCCCTGACCCTCCTCTCCTGTTTCTGGACACTCTCTAGTACCTCAACCGCCATCCAGTGGTCTGAAGTCTCAGTGTATGCTTATTTTTATTCATCATTCAGTGGGTTAGTTGCTGAGGAATAAATGGGAACAACTGCTCACTTCACCATCTTGCCTCATATTTCCTTGTCACTTGAAACCTTTCCCCTCAGTCTCAAATTCTGACATTCTCGGTTACTTTAACATTAGTATAGACAACCCATTCAAAATTCTGGCTTCTCAGTTCCTTAGAAAATTCATCTTTATTGGGTTTTTCCCTCATATGAGCTCACTCACCTGTTCTCATACCTTAAACTTTATCATTATCCAGAAATGCTCCTGCTCTTAAGTCAATAATCTGATTTATCATTCTCTGACCACAACCTATCCTTTTGGCTTGTTTTCTCAAAGTATAATGAAGTTGAAAAACGCATTTATAGTAATTAACCTATCTGATCATTTCCTCCACAAAACTATCTGTAACTCTAACACAAGTTCTCAAAGAGTGATTTGAGGGAGTCTTTCAGAGACTCCATAAAATCAAAGCTATTTTCATACTAATAAAGCATAATTTGCTTTTTTTCTCTCATTTTCTGAACAGCATACACAAAATTTTCCAATGGCGACATGCCACCTGATATCACAACAGACTGACTGCAAAACCAGATGTGAGTATCAAGCTGTCTTCTATTAAGCCAGACATTAATGACATTTACAAGAATATAAAACAATGTTATTCTCATTATTTTTTGTTCTATAAAATATAGTTATTTTCACAAAGCACGTTACCTAATGTAATTGATTTATTTTTAAATGAATGTATAAATATTTTTTAAATTTCTACCATGATTAATATCAACAGATTGAATTCATATAAACAAAACTGAAAATCCTCAATACCTTTTAAGTTTAATGGGTTCTGACAACAAAAAGTTTGAGAATCTCTGTTCTAACGCATTTCTTCAAAATAATTCTCATACTATATTTAATCAACTATTTTGTTTGTTATTTACTATCTGTGTTTTTCCACTAAATTATAAGAAGCTCCTTGAACCAGGATCTCAGAGTTAATACAGTTTTTGGCACATAGCAGGCTTGTTACTGCTTGTGACTTAAGTAACTTGTTACTGCTCTTTTACTCAGTGAGACTGTACCATATTTCATGCTTCTGCACTGATACTTCACTTGATTCAGTGAATATTGTTTATTTCATTTAATTAATTACCTTTTGCGAAATACTGATGTGCTTACTCCATCATCTGCAAAGTTAATTAATTTTGTGTCACTGAGGACACTTTTCGTAGGTGCCATTTTGGTGCCAGTGTGACTTTTGTATTTTTGAGAAGAACCATATGTTAGTTTGCGAGTAACATATGGTAAGTCACTGTTACCTGCCCCTCCTACATTTAGATTTTCTTTTTCATATTGACCAGAGGGGAGGGAAAATCCGAGGCTTTCTACTGATGAAATATAATGGTTGTCTTCATTAGTTATTTTTAAATTTGGTGTTAACTTTTTTGGTCTCTTTTCATGACCTATAAAAAAGGAATATATTAATATTACATATTGTCCATAAAAATGAGTTTCCAAAATGATGGTGTAAGTTTCTAAGTTTTCAAAAAAGTTTGCTAATTACGTGTGAAAGACAAAAGATGATTATTAGCACAGTAACAGAAGAATTCATAATACCAACTAAAGTTTTGAAAGTACAAGTTATTCTGATGAAAGGCTACATTACTAAGGAATTAGCTCAGAAGTTAATTCAGAACTACTGAAATTAGATGAGAAATTTACCTGAAATATACCTTATAAAATAGGTTCAATTCCTGACCCACAGAAATTATCGTAATTGTAACATTTTACTATCTTATAAACTATAAGTGATAAAACTCTATAAGTAATTATAAATCTTTCAGTTCATATAATTTACATACAGAAATATAATGACCAATCATTTAAATCTTACTGAATATGATTATTACAATATATCATATAATGCTTATTCCTTTATCTTGAGTTTAAAAGTTCAGAAACACTTTCACCAAGGTGACAGAATTTTAGTGGTTTCTTTACAGACTTTACAAGCACCTATAGGAGGTATCCAGGCAGAGTTTGGAGGCCTTTCTAGGGCTTAAATTTGCTTTACCATGTATGTACAAGGTCTGACAAGTCCACAAACTTAACTGTTCTAAGTGCTACATACCTCACTGCTAACTATCACTATGGTCACCTTTGAAATACTCTCCTTCAGCTATGCACTGACACCAGCACCTAGTCCACCCTTCAGAGCAATTTTGGAACTCTTTCTAGAATAGCCATTGTGCATAGTGGCATGGTGGCAAGTTCATGAACTCAACTGTATAGTTGTCTGTGAGGGATTTTTTAGCCAATAAACCAGTAACTGTATCAGAACATGCACCCTACTAACCTGATCTGGTCCCCGTGACTTTTTTCTTTACCCAAAGATAAAGCAAATATTGAAAGGAAGACATTGTAACAGTATTCAGGACATAAAGGGTAATACTATGACAGCTCATCCAGAAAAAAGAGTTCCAAAATAGCTTTGAAGGGTGGACTAGGTGCTGGTGTCAGTGCATAGCTTCCCAAGAAGAGTACTTCAAAGGGGACTGTAGTGATATCCAGCAATGGGGTATGTAGTACTTTTTCTAGGAAGAGTTCATGAACTTAATTTTCATACCTCATATGCATATTTATGTTTGCATGGAGAAAGAAAATGTTTTAGATTTTAAGACATGATGAGAGGTATTCTGAGTAAGAAAAATCTGACTTTCATTCCACTAAAAGAAAAGGAATTTATAAATTAAATGCTACTGGATTTTTTACTTGGACTTGAACTGCACGGATTTGGTTTCACAACAAATACATTATAATTTACCTAATAGTTTATGACTTTCTATTTCTTCCTCTAGCACCTGAGTATCTGGAATTTCAGAAAGCAATGGAACAGGTGGGAGAAACCAATCTGATGATTTTTCATTGTCTTGAGAGCTACGTAAAATATAAAAATGTAAATACGCAAGTTAATAAAGACACAACACAGACATGAGAAATACATTTAATTAAGCAGTCTCAACTACAGACTCTTCAACATCCCATAAATGAATTTTTTATTACCTTTTGCTAATTTTGATTTATTCCTGTACTGCAGCATTCTTAACCCTTTTTTCCTTGTATGAAACACTATTCATGATATTGCTATTTGAGATATACTACCTAAATAAAGGCTATAACTCCATCTCCTTTTCACTAATCCAAATGCCAGTAATGGAGAAAAAAAAATCATTCTCAAATCTTAGCATCTTCACTATTACAAGTAACGAAGTACTTAGGACATACCCCACAACTAATCACAAGTCATCAACGTGTAAATGACACCATTACTGGTGTTCTAGAGTATTCCTACACCATTATTATAAATTAATGCCCTAAACCCAAGTATTCTGGATCCAAAATCATATAGAAACTGCAGGAAATCTAGGAGACCAGATGAAGTGACAAATTGCTTCATAAAGTGATGAGATTCTGTGACAATCAAAGTTGATCTGTCCTTCATTAGACCAAAAACATAAGCATTAGGTATCAGAAAACAGGACTGAGAAAAGCACCATATACATTTTCTATGCCAAGTCCCAGATCAAAAATATACAATGGGGAGGGCAGAGTCAAAATGGCAGACTGAGCACACGTCTCCTTATAACCCTCTGGAAACCAAGACCTGAAATGATAATCAAACAGAGCCTTCTGATCACCTAGTGAGCGAGCCCCCAGGACATGGCACGGGGCTGTTAAATTGGACATCATACCACTAGTCCTCGTCACCGGGTATTGCTCTAACGGAAAATACCACGAGTGGAAGGTTTCATGAGGAGAAGCTTTTATTGCCACTGTCCAGTAAGCCACAAATCCATTCCTAAGCTTCAAGTCCATTCAATATGAAAAATCATCACAGTCCAGTAGGCTAAGTCCACATCCAGTGAGAGGATCTCAGCACAGGAACCTGGAGTCCAAAGGACGTGTTCTGCTCTCGGTGCTTCTCTCTTGGTGGTATGAGGTTCCCCACTTCCTCTGCTCACTTCTCTCCCTTATATTCCACAAGCTTGTAGCTTGGGTCCTGCCTCACTAACACAACTGCAAACCATTCTTCATCATCAGTATCACAGAGGCAGGATTCACAACACATGGGAGGAATGGCACCATATTAGAACTCCTAACCAAGTCAAATCAATACATACATTTTTGGGGGGACACAATTCAATCCATGACACCACTGAATGAAAAACCTCCTCTCTTTCGCTGCCTCCTGCTCCTGGCTAGCCCTTGTTCTCACGGACTGAAGGTAAACACATCATTTTGACTTTTTTTTTTCTGTCTTGGCTGGCGCATGGAGCTGGGTCTTGCCTAGCAGCTAGACGCAGACGCACTGCTGGGGGGATAGGCAGGCAAAATTCCCATATTTTGAGATCCAGGCTTAGGACTCTGTTCATCTGGCTACTTTGGGCCTGTCTTTTTATCTCTGCCACAGCGCAGTTCATACGGAACCACAGTGCCTGTGTGCGGGACACCATGTTGGATACGGAGATTTAGTGGGGCATAATTCTTAGCCTGGGAGCCAGCGCCTACAAACAGCCCAGTACTTCTCTGACAGAAAAGCAGTATTTTATACCTACAGTGGGGGCCCGACAACAGAGGCGGAGGACTCACTACCTCTTGGCACCTTCAGCCCCGCTATCTGCCGACTGTGTGGAGGGTACCTTCTTAGATACGGTGGCCGCAGCTGGACCTAATTCTTAGCTTGGGAGCCAGAGCCTGCCCACAGGAGAGCACTTTTCTACCAGAAAAGCAGTAGTTTACACAGTGTTGCCTAAGGCTGGGCCCTGTCGGCAGAGGCCAACAGGGCAGTTGCACTGCTGTATTTTGAACTAGTTTGTATCATCTGGGGTTGGATATAGAGGTGCTTACTTTGCCAGTTGGGAAGAGGGACCTGTACACCTGAAAACCTGACGGACTTAGGAAGTGGTCAGCTACCTTTTGTTTTACATTTTAAGACAGCCTAGAGAAACAGCAGCAATCCATCCTCATAGTGTCTCTCCCAGCCTCTACTTACTCACATGGGACCCAAAAAAGCAACAGACACTTGTGGCAAACAAGAAATCACCCATGGCTTCAGAAGGCTCCCAAACAAAACAACCAAGGAGTTTTCCAGATGATCAAACTTCTATGAAAGCATCAGAAAGTAAATGTAAGAAGATTATATACAGAGCCCTTTTATCCCTTATATAAAATGCAACACAACAAAATGAAAAATTAAGCAAGCTGTTCGATCTGATGGAACACCAGTACTCTGAAATCCAACAGATCAAGAACAAAATAAAAGACATAGAAACTTCCACTCAAAGCCAAGAAAACAGAATGCAACAAATGGAAAAAAGAATTTCTGACTTGGAAGACAGAACTACTGATGCCAGCATCTATCAGGAAAAATCAGAAAAAAGGAACAAGAAAAATGAAGAAGCATTAAGAAGCATGTGGGACTCTATTAAGAGGAATAACCTTCGATTAATTGCAGTCCCTGAAGAGGATGAGACACCTGAGAACACAGAGAGTATCGCTGCTGAGCTGCTGACAAAAAACTTCCCAGAAATCATGAAAGAAGAGAATATAGATATCCCAGATGCATATCGTACACCACCCAATATAGATCTCAAAAGAAAGACTCCAAGAAATATTATAATCAAGCTTAACAAAATGAAACATAAGCAGCAACTCTTAAAGGCAGCAAGACTCAAAGCAAAGCTAACATTCAGAGAGAAACCCTGTAGGCTTTCGTCAGATTTCTTAGCAGAAACCATGCTGGCACAGAGACAGTGGCATGACACATTGAAAGTCTTGAAGGACAGGAACTTCGAACCAAGAATTATATATCCTGCAAAGCTATCTTTCAAATATGAAAAGGAAATTAAGACATTCCCAAGTAAACAGAAACTCAGAGACTTTGTAAAAACCAAACCAAACTACAAGAAATACGGAAAGAAGTTCTTGGCTTTGGCTTAGAAGAACAAAACCACTAACTTTTATATTTTAGAACAACTCATCATCCAGAATTCTACTCAGTTAGGGAAAACTCCAAACTCAATCACAGCTTTAATACTGAAATAAACAATCCAGTGATTATCATGAAAACTATGGTGCCATCATATTAAAAAGAAGGATGTACAACAGTTGTTATAGTCCTTCCAGATGGAGAGGAAGATGACAAGACTGGTAGTAATTAAAATTAGGTTTATATATAGTTTATTAAGGGGGATCATAGGAGCAGCTGTAAAGCACAACAAAGAAGTATCATACCATTTCAAGAAATGTAACACACGAGTCTCAACAACTAAAAAACCAGCTCTGAAAAAGGTGAAAAATCAACTCGCAAAAAAGAATGTCCCAGAACAGACTAATAAGAACAACAGAGAAAACATCAACACAAAAATAAACATATCACAATGGCAGCAGTGAACACATACCTATCAATAATTACATTGAATGTGAATGGACTGAATGCTCCAGTAAAGAGACACCGAGTGTCATCTTGGATCAAAAGACACGATCCATCCATATGTTGTCTACAAGAAACTCACTTGAGTCTTAAAGATAGGAACCAACTGAAAATTAAAGGATGGAAGAATATGTATCAAGCTAACAATGAACAAAGAAGAGCAGGGGTGGCAATTGTAATCTCAGACAAAATCAATTTTAATGTAAAATCCACCATCATGGACAAAGATGGACACTATTTACTGCTGAAAGGTTCAGTACGCAATGAAGACTTAACTATTTTAAATATCTATGCACCTAATATCAGAGCACCTAAATACATTGAACAAACACTGACTACACTCAAAAAGGAGTTAGATTACTCCACAATAATAGTGGGAGACTTCAACACTCCACTCTCAATACTGGACAGATAATCTAGAAAAAAGCTCAGTAAATACACAGAAGACCTCATTGCCACAATTAACCAACTAAACTTCATTGATATATACAGAACTTTCTACTCATTGGCAGACAACTACACCTTCTTCTTCAGTGCACATGGAACATTCTCCAGAATTGACGATGTGTTAGGATGTAATGCAATTCTCAACAAAATCCATACCATTGAATTAATGCAAAGTATCTTCTCGGATCACAACGCCATAAAAGTCTAAATCAACAGTAGAAAAAACACAGATAGAAAGTGGAACTTTTGGAAACTGAACAACATCTTGCTCAAAAAAACACGGGTTATAGAAGAAATCAAGGATGAAATAAAGAAATTCACAGATTCCAATGAGAATGAAAACACTTCCTACCAGAGCCTATGGGATACAGCCAAAGCAGTACTCAGAGGTCTGCTTATCTCCGCAAATGCACACATCTGGAAGGAAGAAAGAAACCAAATCAAGGAACTAACCCTACAGCTTGAACAAGTAGAGAGAGAAAAACAAAGGAAGCCCTCAGGCAACAGAAGAAACCAGATCATAAAGATTAGGGAAGAACTAAATAAATAAGAGAATAGAAAAACAATTGAAAAAATTGAGAAGACCAAAAACCAGTTTTTTGAAAAGATCAACAAAATTGACAAACCACTGGCTAAACTTACTAAAGAAAAACAGGAAAGGAAACAAATAACCCAAATTAGGAATGAGAGGGGAGTGGTCAAAACTGATCCAACAGAAATCAAAAATATCATAACAGAATACTATGAAAGACTGTACTCTTAAGAAATTTGAAAACCTAGAGAAAATGGACAAATTCCTTGATTCATATCACCTACCCAAATTATCACAAGGTGAAGCAGAACAACTTAATTAACCCATAACAAAGGAAGAGATTGAAAAAATCATCCAAAACCTGCCAACCAAAAAAAAAGCCTGGGCCCAGATGGCTTCACTGCAGAATTCTACCAAGCTTTTAGAGAAGAGTTATCTCCAATACTACTGAGACTATTTCACAGTACAGAAAGGGATGGAATACCCCCAAAGTCATTCTATAAAGCCAGCATAACCCTAATACCAAAACCAGGGAAAGACCCAACAAAAAAGGAGAACTACAGACCGATATCACTCATGAATCTAGATGCAAAAATCTTCAACAAAATTCTTGCCAATAGAATACAACAACATATCAAAAAAATAATCCATCACGATCAAGTGGAATTCATACCAGGGATGCAAAGGCTGGTTCAACATCAGAAAAACAATTAACGTGATTAACCACATAAACAGCACAAAAGACAAGGATCACCTGATTTTGTCCATTGATGCGGAAAAGGCATTTGATAAAAACACCCATTCATGCTAAAAACTCTTAGCAAAATAGGCACAGACAGAAAATTCCTCAACACAATACAGGCCATTTATATAATACCAACTGCCTACCTCATCCTGAACGGAGAGAGACTGAAGGAGTTTCCCTTGAGAACAAGAACTAGACAAGGATGCCCACTCTCACCTCTCCTATTCAACATAATACTACAAGTTCTAGCCAGAGAAATTACACAAGACCAAGAAATAAAGGGCACCTGCACTGGCAAAGAAGAAGTCAAAATCTCCCTGTTTGCTGCTCATATTACTGTATATGCAGAGAATTCCAAAGAATCTATAGGTAAACTACTCAAACTGATAGACGAGTTCAGCAAAGTCTCAGGATACAAGAGAAACATAAGTTAATCAGTCAGATTCCTTTATACCAACAGTGAAACTGCTAATGAAGAAATCATCAAAACAATACCATTTACTATAGCCCTTAAGAAGATAAAGTACCTAGGAATTAATCTAACCAGAGAAATAACAGATCTTTACAAAGAGATCTACAAGCCCTTACTACAAGAAACTAAGAAAGACTTAGATAAATGGACAGAACTACTCTGCTCATGGATAGGAAGACTTAACATTGTGAAAATGTCTATTTTACCCAAAGCAATCTACTTATATAATGCAATCCCAATACAAGTTCCAGTATCATTTTTTAATGAGATGGAGAAACAAATCACCAATTTTGTTTGGAAAGGGAAGAAACCCCAGATAAGCAAAGTACCACTAGAGAAGAACAACATACTGGGAGGCCTCTCATTACCCAGCTTCAGAACCTATTACACTGCCACAGTGGTCAAAACAGCCTGGTACAGGTCCAAGAACAGACAGATCGACCAATGGAACAGAATTGAGATCCCACAGATGACATCATCTGCATATGAACAGTTGATACTCGACAAAGGCCCTAAGACATTAAACTGGGATAAAAACAACCTCTTCAACAAATGGTGTTGGCTAAATTGGATATCCATCTGCAATAAACTGAAACAAGATCCATATCTTATACCTATACAAAAACCAACTCAAACTGGATAAAAGATCTAAATATCAAATCTAAAACGATAAAGCTCATCCAAGAAAAAGTAGGAACAGCAATGGAAGTTTTCATACACAATGTAGACACACATCAAAATCTGTCAAACAAACCACAATTAACAGAAAATAGATAAATGGGAACTGCTAAGAATCAAACACTTTTGCTCATCCAAAGACTTTATCACAAGAGTTAAAAGGCCACCTACAGAATGGGAAAAAAATATTTGGCAACTTTATATCAGACCGACGGCTGATCTCCATAATCTATAAGGTACTACAAAATATCAATAAGAAGAAAATAAATCATCCAATTAAGCGATGGGCAAAGGAGATGGGCAGACATTTCACTAAAGAGGAGATCCAGACAGCCAAAAAACACATGAGGACATGTTTATGATCTTTAGTTATTAAAGAAAGTCACATCAAAACTACAATGAGATACCATCTTACCCCAACAAGGTTGACCATGATCCAAAAAACACAAAACAACAAATGCTGGAGAGGCTCCTACACTATTGGTGGGGTTGCAAAATGGTCCAGCCTCTTTGGTGCTTCCTTAAAAAATGGATATAGATTTACCATTTGACCCAGTAATTCCACTATTTGGAATATATCCTACAGAATCAAGGCCCTTCACACCAACGGATACATGCACAAGAATGTTTATCACAGCACAGTCCACGATAGCAAAAGGATGGAACCAACCCAGATGCCCAACAACAGAGGAATGGCTAGGTAAACTATGGTATATATACTCAATAGAGCACTATGCAATGATAAAGAACAATGATAATTCCAGGAAATATTTCATAACCTGGTTTCAACTGGAAGACATTATGTTGAGTTAAAGTAGTCAGAGACAAAAGGACAGATATTGTATGAGACCCCTACAATAAAAACTCAAAAACAGACTTATGCATAGAAGAAAAGACTCTTTGACAGCTGCAAGGGAGGGGAGGGAGGGAGGGAGGGAAGGATGGAGGGAGGGGGAGGAGGAGGGTTTAGATTAGATAGTTGGTAGAAATTTGGTTGGGTGAAATCAGTGACAGTACTCATTAGAAACAAGAACAATACTAAGTGGACTTCAACATAACTTGAATACTCCTTCCATTTTAACCCAATACTGCAAGGTCAGTGTAGCTGGGGCAGGGGGCAGGGGACCATGCTCGTAGGCGAAATAGAGGCCAAATGGCACAACTAGCATATTACTAAGAGGGCTGTCTGCACCCCACATTGATGAGTGGCGTCTGGGGTCTTAAAAGCTGCCTAGCTGCCATCCAAGGACACAGCAAATGGTCCCAACTCAGCAGGAACAGTTGCTTTCTGAGGACCAAAATGACATGGGGGAAAGACGACCCAGAAGGCAGAGAGACCCACATGTCTGGGTACCTACATCAATTTGGGACTGGTAGAGCCAGATGGTGCCTGGCCACCACCTGTGACAGCCGTGATGGAGCTCACAAAGTTGAGTCTCACTGGCAACACAAGAATAAAAAGGGGTGCATCTGAGATCGCCACCAAAAGACCACAACTGATGGTCCAGCAGCTTCGGGGTTCTCCTGGGAGCATGGCCCCGGGCCCTGATGCTGCCCTTGCCCATAAATCATAATGAAGTTTCACTCTTCAGACATGAATGGATTGGACTTGGCAATGCAGAGTGACCATATACTGGATGCACTTTATGGTTCTATGCATCTGTAGGATATCATCCTGCTGACCTCTGGCTGGAAGAAGGAGAGTGGGTGGAGAGGAGGGGAAAGGAGACTGTTGGGAGGATGAGACATGTATGGAGCAGAGAGGAATAATGTGCTGTCACCAGGCAGGAAGAGCAGTGGAAGCGGCATATAGGTGGGCATGTAAACTTATATGGGAATGTACATTTTCACTCAGTCATAATTAAAAAAAAAAACAATATAGGTGGGCATGTAAATTTATATGGGAATGTACATTTTCACTCAATCATATCAAATAAAAATAATAATAAAATATACAACATATCATCTGACAGTGTCTGCCATATGGTCTGACAGTAAGCCACAGCACCTGAGGTTTGGGACTGTGATGGAAGGTTCACCAAACCTGGAGTTTGATAATTTGCTAGGAGGACTCACAGGACTCAGCTTATAATCAAATTCACGGCTATGACTTACAGCAAAAGTATACAGAGCAGAATCAGCAACAGTAAAGGCAGATTAGAGCAAGTCCACAGGAAACCAGACACAATCTCCTAAGGGTTTTCTCCTAATGGAGCCACACAGAATACACTTAATTCTCCCAGCAACAAGTTGTAACACGTGTAAGATGCTATCAACTGGGGAAGCTTGTTAGAGACTCAGCACTCAAAGCTTTTATTGGGAGAACTGATAATCGTAGCATTCTCTGCCAGGTACATACCCAAATTCCATTATTCCCAGAAGGAAAGCAGGAGCTCAGCATAAATCATATTGTTTATACAAACTGTTTAAGTACAGTGAGTCCCTCTCATTAGTGGAAATCCTCTTGACATCTAAGTTCTCAAAAGCCAGCAAGGGCCAATCTTGCAAGCAGGCTCTTTCAAGGACAATAGCTCAGGCCTGCTATGTTAAGTTTTTTTCTTTTTTTCTTGTATAGGGATTACTGTAGAAAATCCAGGGAAGATGGTAACTACAGAAGAAACATATATCTAGCTGTACTATTCAGTATTTTCATAAAATAAACTTTCTTATTTCTCACTGTTTCTAGTGATTCCATCAGTTTTCCAATCACCCAGAATCTACAGCAGAATCTTTTTTACGATGTATATCCTGACACATACAAGATCTTATTGCATCTTTCTTATAACGCTTCCCTAATTATTTCCTTTGTACTTCTACTATCACCATTATAATCTAAGCTATAATCTACCCATATCTGGTTGAAAACAATAATGTCTTAACTGGCCTCACTGCTTCCAAGCTTTCTCTAATATATTTTTTACATTTCTACCATATTAATTTGAAACCATTTTCATCGTATTACTCCCCTATTCAAACTCTTTCAAATAATGGCAACTTCGTAATGATCTTGGGCCACATTATAGTTTTAACTTTCCTCCACATATTTTACATTCCTGGAGAAAATGAACTACTTGTCTATCAAATAGATGATACACTCTCTCCCTCCTGATCTTTGCTCAAAGATATTTCCTTTACTTGGCTTGCCCCTCTGACCACCTACTCCCATATCCACCTGTAAATGTTTCACTGCCTTACGCATACATGAATTCACACAACAATTATTTACTAAGTACTATGTGCCAGTGAAAACCCTGCCAGTGTAATGCTTAAGTGCTATGGGGGTTAACCAAAAGGTCAGTAGTTCAAATCCACCAGCGCACCTTGGAAACTCTATGGGGCAGTTCCACTCTGTCCTACAGCACTGCTATGAGTCAGAATCAACTCAACAGCAATGGGTTTTAGGGGTGCCAGTCACTGTTCTAGTCACTAGAGTTTATAGTCACTCACAGTCCAGCTGAAACTCCACGTTTTCCACGAAATCTCCTAAGGTTCCCAAAGATTTTGCCTCTTCTCTCTTCTTACAGACTGTTTGAATTTATGTTTATTGCAGTCCTCCGTATATCAGTAGTTGTGTGTGTACAGACTGATGACAGATAACAGATAGGCAGACAAATAGAATACTCCCTCTAGCTCATAGACATCTAAGGACTTTTTCTCATTTCCATTTGTATCACTAATACTTAATATAGTGCTCTATGTAATCAGGTATAACAGTCATTAAATGTTTGCTAATTCAATTCCAGAGATTTAACACATTAATAATGTTTGAGACCCTTATTATCATTTAAAATCTTTCACGATCTACCTCAATTTGCTTTTCTAACTTTGTGAATGTTTCCCTTTATGCATCTATTCCAGTACAGTTTCTCTATACACCCTTCCCTAAAAGTACCATGAATTGTTCTATCTCCATTGCTTTCTTCTCATGGCTATACTCTGCCTTAAAGTGTCTACTTCTCTTTGCTGTAACAATTACCACAATTTTCAAGACTCCCTGAAGTTCCCCTACCATAAAGCCTGACCTTAGCAGTGTATCCCAAAATGATCCTCTCTCAAAATCTGAAACTTCACTGCATGCATATATACTTACCATTTGCTTTGCACATATTTTTGACTTTGTATTACGAGGACTACGACCATACATTTCAACTTGTCCGACACAATCCTGAATAACACCTCTTGTCCTAGTTGGGATACACTCACTCACTCTCAAAAGTAACTGAGCCTAGATGATGAACTACATAGCACAGTAGTGTTTACCCATGGCCTTTCCATGTATATATTTAATTTCTTCAATTAGATTACAAGTTGTTTTTGAAGCGAAAGTCTCTCTCATCCCTTTTATATCCTTTTCAGTATTCATGTTTGAATTAATATTTGAATGAATGAAAAAATAAATGAGTGAAGCAATAATTTGCTAAATGCATCAGTAAAATAGAATACAATAGAATTGAGAGCAATTCATATGTGAAAATCCATATTGTTGTTCTTGTTAGGTGCTATAGAGTCAGTTCCAGCTCAGTGACCCTATGCACAACAAAATGAAACACTGCCTGGTCTTGCACCATGTCCACAATAGTTTTTATGCTTCAGCCCACTGCTGCAGCCACTGTGTCAATCCATCTTGTTGTGGGTCTTCCTCTTTTTCACTGCCTCCATCATACCAAGTAGGATGTCCTTCTCCAGGGACTGATCCCTCCTGACAATATATCCAAACTATATAAGATGCAGTCTCATCATCTGCCTCCAAGGAGCAGTCTGGTTGTATTCTTCCAGAACAGATCTGTTTGTTCTTTTGGCAGTCTATGGTACATTTAATATTCTTCTCCAACACCACAATTCAAAGGTGTCAATTATTCTCTCATCTTCTCTATTCACTGCCCAGCATTCCCATGTATATGATATGACTGAAAATACCATGGGTTGAGTCAGGCGGACTTTCATCTTCAAGGTGCCATCTTTACTTTGTAACACTTTAAGGAGGTCCTTGGTGTTGACTGTGGAAGCAAGGAAAATGAAATCCTTGACAACCTCAGTCTTTTCTCCATTTATCACAATGTTACTTACTTGTCCAGTTGCGAATATTTTTGCTTTCTTGATGTTGAAGTAGAATCCATAGTCTTTGATCTTCCTCAGTGTTTGAAATCTTCTTTACTTCCAGCAAGCAGGGTTGTGTCATCTGCGTAACGCTGGTTGTTAATGAGTCTTTGTCCCATCCTGAGGCCTTGTTCTTCAGAGTCCAGCTTCTCAGATTATATTTGGGCAGCATACAGATTAAAAAGGTATGATGACAGGATACAATCCGGATGCACACCTTTCCTGACATTAAACCATGCAGTGTCCTCTTGTAAGGTTAACATGACTGCCTCTTGATCCACATACAGATTCCTCATGAGCACAACTAAGTGTTCTGGAATTCCCATTCTCCTCAAAGTTACCCATAATTTATTATGATCCACACAGGTAAACATCTTTCTGGTATTCTCTGCTTTCAGTCAAGACCCATCTGACATCAGCAATGATATCCCTGTTTCCACATCCTCTTCAGAATCCAGCCTGAATTTCTGGCAGTTCCCAGTCAATATACTGTTGCTGTTGCTTTTGAATGATTTTTAACAAAATTTTACTTGGGCATGATATTAATGATAGTGTTCAGTAATATTCACATTCTTGGATCATCATTCTTGGAAATGGGCATTAATATGGATCTCTTCCAGTTGGTTGGCCAGGTAGCTGACCTCCAAGTTTCTGCATCTGTTTGTTGAAACATCTCAATTGATACTCCACCAATGCCTAGAGCCTTGGTTTCTGCCAGTGCCTTCAATGCAGTTTTGACTTCCTTTTTCAGCACTATTTGTTCCTGATAATACACTACCTCTTGAAATGGTTAATATCAACTAATTCCTTTTGGTATAATGACTGCATACTCCTTCTATCTTCACTTGATGCTTCCTGAGTCATTAATATTTTCCCTGTAGAATCCTTCACTATTTCAACTCCAGGCTTGGATTTTTTCCTTCAGTTCTTTCAGCTAAAGAAATCCAGAGTGAAGATGTTCTTCCCTTTCCATTTTCTATTTCCAGTTCTTTGTACATGTCATTATAATACTTCATTTTGTCTTCTCAAGCTGCCCTTTTAAATATTCTGTTCAGTTCTTTTATTTTGTCATTCCTTTTGCTTTAGCTGCTTGACATTCAAGAGCAAGTTTCAGAGTCTCTTCTGACATCCAATTTGGTCTTTTCTTTCTTTTCTGTCTCAATGACCTCTTGCTTTCTTCATGGATGATATCTTTGATGTCATTCAATAATTCATCTGGGCTTTGGTCATTACTGTTCAACACATCAAATCTGTTCTTTAGGTTGTCTCTAAACTCAGGTAGGATATATTCTAAGTTGTATTTTGGCTCTCTTGGACTTGTCTAATTGTCTTCAGTTTTAATCTGAACTTGCATATGAACAGTTGATGGTCTGTGCTACAGTCAGCACCTAGTCTTGTTCTGACTGCTGATATTGAGCTTTTCCAACATCTTTTTCCACAGATGTAGTCAATTTGATTCCTGTGTACTCCATCTGATGAAGTCCGTGTGTATAGTCACCGCCAGTGTTGGGGAAAAAAGTTATTTCCAATGACTAAGTAGTTGGTCTTACAAAATTCTATCATGAGACCTCTGGCATCATTTCTACTACCAAGGCTGTATTTTCCAACTCCTGATCCTTCTCCTTTGTTTCCAACTTTTGCATTCCAATCAACAGTAATTATCAATGCATCCCAATTGCATGTTTGATCAATTTCAGACTGCAGTAGCTGGCAAAAGTCTTCAATTTCTTCATCTTTGCCTTTAGTGTGAAAATCATCTTTGCCTTTTTGTGTGAAAATCAGAGTAACAGTTGTATTAACTGGCCTTCCTTGTAGACATGTGGATATTATCTTATTGCTGACAGCATTTTATTTCAGGAGAGATCTTGAAACATTCTCCTTGACAATGAATGCAACACCACCCCTCTTCAGGTTTTCATTCCTGGCATAGTAGACCACATGATTGCCTGATTCAAAATGGCCAATACAGTCCATTTTAACTCACTAATGCATAGGATACCTATATTTATGTGTCCCATTTAATTTCTGATGATTTCCAATTTTCCTAGGCTCATACTTCTTATATTCCATGTTCCAATTACTAACAGTTGTCTGCAGCTGTTTCTTCTCATCTTCAGTCGTGCCACATCAGTGAACGAAGATCCTGAAGGCTTTACTCCACCCAGGTCATTAAGGCTGATTGTACTTTGAGGAGGCAGCTCTTTCTCAGTCGTCCTTTAAGTGCCTTTCAAATTGGGGGGGTTCATTTTCCGGCACTGTATCTGACAGTGTTCTGCTGCTATTCCTAAGGTTTTCTTCAGCTAATTCTTTTCAGAAGCAGACTGCTGAGTCCTTCTTCCTAACCTGCCTTAGTCTGGAAGCTCTGCTGAAACCTGTCCACCATGGGTGGCCTTGGCTGGTATCTGAATACCAGCGGCATAGCTTCTTCCAGCATCATAGCAAGACACAAGCCTGAACAGTACGACAAACTGACAGACATGTGAGGGGTGAACATCCAGAGAAGACAATATTTTACAGACTACCTATTTCCTATTCTTATTTCCTTTGGTTCCACATCTTTATTTCTGTTTCTACTTTTTACCTGCACTATAGGCCAGAGTAGAGCTGTCCTGTAGGGTTTCCAAGTAGCAGATAGTGGATTTGAACCGTCAACCTTTTGGTCAGTAGCCCATATCTCAGACACCATATCACTGGGTCTCCGTGTTTACCAAATATATGAATAAAGCATCATTCTGTTGATTGCCTATTTACATATTCATTTACCTAGAGAAAATTAAAACCCCTCTAAAGATAAAAAGAAAACAAAAAAACCTAAAACAATGTACTGTATTACTTTTAAGGCACACTTACTTTTCAGTTTCATCTGGTTTTTCAAAAAGAAAACTGTCCAAAGAAAATAAGCAGTCATTTGATTCCTGCATTGTTGAAACTCTGAAAACAACAAAAAACAAAAGGTAGTTTACATTTATTTACAAAGATGCAGAAAAGTATTTCTGAATAAACAGACTATATTACTAATTCCCCAGAATGTCTTATAAAACACAACCAGAGACTACCTTTCCAGCTTTATCTTCTAAAACTTCTTCTAAAACCCATTACCATGGTCACAATCCTGACTCACAGCAATCTAATGAGATATAAAAACTGCCCCACAGAGTTTCCAAGGAGCTGCTAGTGGATTTGAACTACTACTAACCCTTTAATTAGCAACTGAGATATTAACCACTATGCCACCAGGGCTTTCAGCCTCCTCCAAAGTGCCTCCAAATGTTCAAAGTAGATTATTCTCTGTTCTTCATTCATTCATGTATTGTCACACTTCCAAGCCTCTCCTCATACTGCACCAGTGCTTAGATTGTTTTTTCTTCCATTCACCACCTGGCAAATTCCTACATATCGTCCAAAAGTATAGGTCAAATTTGTTTCATTTGCTGAAGTCAATACATGTTTAAATTGCTAGACCATGTCCTTGTTGCTTCTGAGTTGATTCCAACTCATGGAGACCCTATGGGACAGAGCTGAACTGCCTTAAAGGATTTCCAAATACAAGCTTTGAAGATTTCTTAAAAAAACTTCTCTGAATTTGTCCTCTTCCCCAAAGCAAAATTAAATCATTTCTTTTGGGTTCTGCTACTACTTTGTTCATCCTCTACTATACAACCTAGGATAGTGCATTTTACTGTGAATGTGTGTACTTCTAACAATGTCAATTTACTAGGTTCAGACACAGCATGGGATGTCTGTCTTATTTATGTTTCTATGCTCAGTATAATTTTTCAGTGTCTTGTTAAGACAGAGATAAAAAATGAATATAAACATAACTGACACAGTATACAGAGCCCCACTGGCACACTAGTTCAGAGCTCATGCAGCTAACCAAAAGCCAGCAGTTCGAATCTATCAGCCACCCCTTTGAAAACCTATGGAGCAGTACAGAACCATAAGTCAGAATACGATAGATGGCACTGGGGACATGGTATACCAACTTAAATGTATTGACTTCAGCAAATCAAACAAATTTATTTTGATGTCATCCATATGCATTTCTTTGCATATTTGTCTCTTGTTCTGTCTGCAAGTTCTTCCACCCTACCCACCTACACACAAATTCATAATGTAACATTTAGTATCTCGTTACAAGAATGGTCAAATCCTAAACCACAATATAATGAGGTTCTCATGACCCAATAATTTAGCTTTCCATGGTAGTTTTTGCTAGCTTTCTTGATTTCTTTTTCCTCATAATACTGCAAATACATTTTTGTCTTCACAGTACTCATGCTGACTTTCCATGAGTTTCAACAGGTAATCTGTATGGCTTGCGAGCAGTACTTCCCAAACCTGTTCAATGATACGTCAACAGGCGTTCCAAGAAATAAAGGATTCCATTGTCAAAATAAACTTGGGATACACTAGGTTAAACACAGTTCAGCAAGATTTTTACTTTTACTGGTAAACAAGACCTTTAATATAACAGCATACATCCTGAATCTCAAAACAGGGATTCAGAATACAGCCCAGCATTTACCAAACTTAGTCTTCCTTATTACCCGTTTTTTTTTTCTTCCTCTAAGCATTCCAGGAGACCTATACACGTCATGACATTTCTTTCACTCACTAACAAATATGTACAAAGGAACTACCATGTGTCAGTTACTGTGCTAAGTGCTAGCAACACTTCAGAAAATGCTCTTCTTGTGTTACCTAAGGTCTTATAAATGACAAAAGCCTCATCTTCTTTTACCTTTGTTTTCAAGAAACTTATTCGTCAGCACTTGGATGGCTTATACTACTTCTTCAAACATAGTACATTATTCCTTCCAGAGACGTTTTCACAGAAAAATGTACATATCTTTTATCATCACAGAATATACCATTCCTTTTTGTCTCGTCTCTAAATAGACAGGAGGTTTAACTTTTGCCTTCCTTTTCTCACCTAGCAGACTGGCACAAGATGCTCTGGCGTTGCAGGGATCTTGGGCTGCAAACTGAAAGAAGGTTGGCAGTTCAAACCCAACAGATGAGGCACAAAGACTTACGGCTTGGAAACCAAATGGGCCAGTTCTGTTTGTCCTACAGGGTTGCTATGTGTCAGAATAGACTCGATGGCAGTACATGCATCAATTGGCATAGTCCTTTCGACTGATATTTTCCTTGTTTTAGTACTGCCTTAGTTATGGATGATTGTTAAAATAAGAGCTATTCAAACACTAGCCCAGAATCTGAAACACTGTAAACTCGCACAAAAATTTGCTAAAGAAAGTTTTAAATCTGGCAGGCTTTTACATAATTTTGGCTAGTAATTTTTTTCAACATAGTTTTCTGGTGTTATGAGAATGAGATTTGAGGTTGTCAACACGTTTATTGCTTTGGGGATAGTTTTAGGTTCCATATACCTATATTTTCAAATTCTTTCTACAGACACTGTTTTCATGTAGTCTTTACTTTGACAACAACCATCTTCTGTGATTTCTGAATCCCAATGGATAGTTTTGCTTTCTACCATAAATCACAACCAACTTATTAAAAGCTTTATTTTTATTTCTTAGAACTACAGTTCAATAAATGAGGAAAACTGAATCTAAATGTTTGAAAATTTTAAATACTTTTAATATGTGTGATTAAAGACATTACTGAGGACTGAGAATTGGTGAATAATGTGTCTTCCCATGGTTCAAATATTTAAAAACTACGCCAAATTATTCACAGATTTCCACTACTGTATTTCAGTTTCATTTATAGTCTGTTTTTAAACATTATTTCTCAGTATTCTTATACTATATTCCTGATGTTTCTGCCAGTATTTAAATAACTAAATCAGTGAAAAATAACTGAAGACATAACGAAAGGTTGGCAGTTACCTAGTGAAGTACAGTTATTTGGTAAGTGATATAAATGTTCTTAATTCCTGAAGGCTAGATAGCAGAATTTTAATTGTTTACTATATAACAGTAATGACATCAAATTTTCATTTTACTTTCTAATTGTGAGACTTACCAGCTATATTTTTTTAAAGCTACTGGCTATTCATCTTAAATTCAGTGAAAACAAATTTATATTTATGGTTAAAAATAAATATTTATTTATAAGTATTTTTTAAAAATATTTATTTTTAAAGAATATTTGATAAAATAAACAATTGTTCATCTTTTTTGGTATGATAACTATGGTTATGTTTTGCAAATAAGCTCTTTTCCTTGAAGATGCATGCTTAAATAAATACAGATGAAATGATGTACTATCAGGGATTTGCTTCAAAATAAAGGAGGGGACAGGTAAGGAACAGAGATGAAACAAGATTAGCCAAGAGCTGTTGACTGCTAAAGTTAAGTACAGGAGGTTCATTATAACAGTGTACTTATATGTATGTATATGTTTCAACTTTTCCCAAATGAAAAAATTCACAAGTTTAACACACATACTACTTTTAAAAGGTAATATTTCATTAAGAAATGTTATCTGAACATAAAGGACAAAAACATTCTCTGGCCACCGAGGAATATGATAAAAATGTATGGCTGAACAAAGACTTGTGTGTGATAGGAGATGCCAGCCAAGTGCTGTAGTATAACCATTTCAACAGACATTGCTTCCTTTGTACTGCAATTACTTTCCCAGCACATCAATATTACATTCCAATTTTTTTCTAAATTCTGAAACATGACAGAATATTCCATATGGAAAACATGAAATCAGATGCACAAATCATAAAACATAAATCACATTTCTATTTATTCTGTGATCCTTAATAACGATTTGTAAATCTTTCCTCAGGAGAGAAACTAAAATCAAAGAAACTATGGGCGCCACCTCGTGGAGAAATTCATATTACCAAGTCATATTGCTAGGTGCCTTTAAGTTAATTCAGCCTCAAGCTGACCTGATGGGTCTCTTCAATGTTTTAAATTTTTTTTTTTTTTTTTTTTTTTTTGCGGGGAGAGGGGAGGGGAATGCTTCATTGTGCACTCCTTAATAGACTGAAACTGATAAGATGGTTAAATCCATGCACATTTCATGACTTTTCTTACTCAATCAGAATATTGTGTATTTTTTCCATTGTTTTATTTATTGATTTTTCTCCCCGTCCAAACTTTAACTTAACTGCCCCTCATCATTCTCAATATACTAATCACTAAGTCAGCAGCAAAAATAAACAGGAGAAATAAAACAAAATGTGTGGCTCCATAAATGTCCCCAAACAATTTAACCATATGAACAACCGAAGTCCAGAATACAGAAGAAGGCAGGAGATAATTCTGAGATTTTATGTTAATGGAATCTTTTAATATCTTCAAGTAAATAATTTCAGAATTATATAACAATTAAATGAAGATGCTAATCATGGTTACATTTTACCAAAAAAAAAAATCTCATTTTTCTAATCTTAGAAGCATTGTTTATAAACAATTACAAATTTTTTCTAAATTAAAACTCACCAGATCAAGTTCATTTTTGCTACCTGATGATAAAGGTAGAAAAGCTTTTAACTTTAAGGCTAACATTTATGTGCTTGAATTCTTTATTCTACAAGAAACTGAAAACAAGATGGGGAAACTATAAATTAAAAATATTTGTTTCAGAAAAAAATGTTTCATAAACTGGAAAGTTTCCTATATAAAAAGTAAATACTTTCAAAAGAAGTTTTGGTTCAATTTCTAGGGTTAGCATAAGATTCTAACTTCTTTTGGTTCTACATAAGAACATTATATATACATTTTAGTTCTCATGCAAAAAATAAAAAAGAAGAAGAAGAAGGAAAAAACACACCCCCTATATAAAATTCTCCATCCTCTTATTGTGTATTATTATTCTCCACAGAACTACTTGGAAACCCTGGTGGTGTAGTGGTTAAAAGTTGGATTTGACTAGAGAGCAGTAGTTTTGGTTTGGGATTTTTGTATAGCACTACTGGATAATTGGTGTTATATATTTAGTGGTTTATTATCTTTCTCCCTGTACAGTGAGGAGCAGGGACTTTTTGCTCACTATAATAGTCCAATAACCCAGAACACAGTAGATACAGCCAGCTACACAGTAGGTAATCCACAATAATATCCATAATAATTTATTATGAAATAACACATTAACTTCCCCCTACCCAAAATATGCCCAGTGTCATCAACCAGATGCTGACTCACAGAGACTCTACAGGGCAGAGCAGTACTGCCCCACTGAGTTTCCAAGGGGCACCTAGCAGATCTGAACTGCCGACCTTCTGGTTAGCAGAAGTAGCACTTAACCACTACATCACCAGAGCTTCCATAACTACAGTAGCAATGATTAATTTATAAAATAAATATGGAACTTATAATTTTACTCCTAAAACTTTTATGTTCACTTTAAAAATGTGAATTCTTTCTACTTCATGATTCATGTAATCAAATCATGATGCTTCAAAAAGACAATGACTTTGTCATTTTCATTGTGTAAACAGATCTTTTTAAGGCACACATAGGCCCTAGAACACCTCTGCTCCATTGTAACACGAGTTCGTGATGTTAGAAGATGTCAGATTTTTACTTACTGAAATTTAAGCTTTAGGTTTAGGTTAGGATTTTCTGAATAAATTCCCAGATTACTTAACACAAGCTTTTAGTTTCAGTAGGTGATATAAAATTACATTGCAAAATAGTACTGTGCCACATACTTTAAGAATGTTTGCTTCTGCTATAACTAATCACTTTAAACTATTTTTGTGACTCTTGGAAACTACGGGGCAGTTCTACTCTGTCCTATAGGGTTGCTATGAGTTGGAATTGACCCACAACAGTGGGTTTGGTTTTTTGTGACCACATGATTTGTTGCCTATGAATGTAACCAGATCCTTACCTGATTAACTTTGTGACAATTTAGCATTTTCTTTTATTGTTACTCATTGTATGATACTTTCAGATCTATTAGTTATTCCTTATAGTCTGTACTCTAATAAATATATTCCTTTCAAAAGTACAGAAATTTCGATAGAATTACTGATTTGCTAGAAATTGTTGGTGATGAAGCCAAAATCAATATTGGAAAATTAATCACCCCAAGTGACTGCAGGGAATTTGACAAAGTAACGACATGAACATGGGAGCAAATCACAGGGCCGTACTAAGGCTGGGGCCCCTGACCTTCATCATCTCCCCAGCACTGAAGGAGCCCAGAGGCTCCAGCCCGGAACCAAATCAAAACTACAGCAGAAATGTCCCTGTGGACTTTTAATAAGCTAAGAACAAATAAACAAAAAAACCCCACAAATCCACCAATGTCCAGTCGATTCCGACTCATAGCGACCCTACAGGACACAGAAGAACTGCCCCATAGTTTCCAAAAAACTCCTGGTGGATTCAAACCGCTAACCTTCCGATGAGCAGCAGCAGCACTTAACCGCGATGCCACCAGAGTCGCCATAAACCAAACCAAAAACCAAACCCAGTGCCACCGAGTCGATTCCAACTCACAGCGACCCTACAGGGCAGAGCGGAATTGCTCCACAGAGTTTCCAAGGAGCGCCTGGTGAATTTGAACTAGCAACCTTTTGAGCAGCAGGCATAGCACTTACCATGGCACCTGAATTCCCACAGTCTCCCTAGACTATCCTAAATTCAGGCCAGCCCACCGCAGACTCCCACCTGCAAGGCAGAAGATGCCTCAAAGACCAGGGTGCGCGCGCCAGTCACTTCACCCTGGATGTCCGCTCCCACCGCCCTAACATGAGGTGGCTAACATAGATGCGCAGGCCCACGCGCTCTCCCTCAGGACGTAGAACAGACTAGAAAACAAACGGTAGAGGCTTCAGGAGAAAGACCCACAGAAGACTTCGGTGGGCGGGCTCGTCGCCCCGCCGGCAGCAATGCAGCTGGACCCCGACCGCCGAGCTCCCTCCGGAGCGCGCCTCAGGGCCGCGGTCGCCGTCGGACTGGAAACTCCGCTGAGGAGCCGAGCGACGGCCGTCTACCAACTCTTCGCGCCCGTCCGCTGCCCCACCGTAAGGTGTTCAAAGCCAAACAGCGCCGTTAGGACCAGATCCCGCCCTCACCTCCCGGTCAGGTGTCAAGGGCAGGGCTCTCACCGCACCAGCGGAGCTCCGAGCGCCAAGCCGCTCTCGCCTCCCTGAGGCGTCCGGTACGCCCTGCTCACCTTCCTCGGGCAGCCCCGAGGCCGATCGCCGATCCACCAGCACCTCGTTGGCCCCCAGCCTGAGTCAGCCGAGCGCCAAGTAATGGATCCCTGGGGGCCCTGGCCTTTCCTTTTTTTTTTTCCGTCAAATGTTTGTAATTGGTTTCCAATATACAACTCGCTAGATAATTGTGCTCTATTGTTATTAAATAAAGCCCCTTGGGAACCTATAGGCGTAGTGGTTAAGCGCTACGTCTACTAACCAAAAAATCAGCTGTTCGAATCCGCCAGGCGCTCTTTCAAAACTATGGGGCAGTTCTGGTCTGTGCTATACAGTCACTATGAGTCGGAATCGATTGGAGGCAACGAAGATTTTTGTTTTTGTTTAACTCCTCGATTTTAAAGGTCTACCGACTGACAATCTTTTCCCCAACAAACCTTGCGTCTCTATACCTGACCCTACAAACACTCCAATATACTTTCTAAAGTTCGCCAAGCCTCAGCTCTGGAAGTTTCATTTTCTCATCACTTCAAAATCTGTGTGTGTGTCTGTGGTTGTCTATGTGTCTGTGTCTGTGTATGTATCTGTGTGTCTGTGTGTCGGCAGTTCTCCTCTGTCCTGTAAGGTCACTATGAGTAGCAACTGAATCATTGGCTTGTAACAACATATATATATGTAAAAACACCGGTTGCTAGTAGAGTCCGTCTCATAGCGTCCCTATGGGACAGAGTAGTATGGCTCCACAGGGTTTCTAAGGAGATACTGGTGGATTCCAACTGCTGACCTTTTGGCAAGAACCAGATCTGGCCCACCTGACATGTGCAAAGAAGACCTAATGACATCAGCAGGTCAAAAACACATCTAGATCTGTGCCCCGGATGTGGGCAAAAATGATGCCTCTGTGGCTCCTCTTACAAATTGAGCGGGTATGGAGGACCAGACAGCTCTGGCAATGCCTTTTTGGGGCCAAGCCAGTCAGCAAGCTGGCCTTACCTTAAGGTGTTTCTGAAGAGCTCAGACCCAGTTTGTTTCACTCACCTAACACCTGCGAACCATCATTCAGGATGCCACCTTGGCGACTGACCAACTAAATAAAGCTGCTTCTTTCACTTCTATCTGTTTAGTGTCTCTGTAACTGCACTGAGGAGACCTGGACCAGTTTGGTTACACAATGGTTGTAAAACCTAATATTCTCTTGGGAAATGTGTGAATGTTACTAAAAACTATAGCAACTCCACAAAAAAAATGAGACTCTTGGTAATTCTACCACTGTCCTGATATTACCTTTTAAAAGTTAAAGCTTTCTTTTATGTATTAAGTTATTTTAGAAGACAAGGTTCTGTAAAATCCTTACTGCATTCTTGATGAATGAATGAAAGGTTTTATTTACAAAAGCAGTAACTATTTGATATCATGTGCTTTGACAGGAATTCCTCGCTATCAACCTGTTGCTGAATCTCATAATTCTATTACTCAAAGTGCTTTCTTCTGTGGTAGGGTAGTTTTCTATATTAAGTCTATGGGTCTAGTACATTTGAGGTGGATGGTTATTCAGACTTCCTATTATTAATAGTTAATGAGGTCAAAATTTAAATTTTTTTGCCCCCCAAAACTCAATGTTTATTGTTTATCATCACTGAAACATCTGGTTTATCAAATTATTGGAATAATTTTACATTTCAAAGAAGGGTAAAAATTAATATTGCTCATGTACTGTGAGATAGAACTATTACAAGCAGGCTTGGTTGTGCAATGGTTAGTGCTAAGTTGCTAACTCACCTAGCAGCTTCACAGGAGAAAATAACCTGGTGATCTGGCTCCTGGGCAGTTCTGTTCTGTCATAGAGGGTCACTATGAGTTGGAATTGACTGGATAGCACAACACAGGGCTATTACAAATATCATTTAACTGTTGCAATGATAGTTGTGAGTTAAGGATTCTTAATATCGTTGACAATGAAGAACTAAGACTTAAAGATCAGCTCTTCTCCAAGGTCATAAAGCTAACAAATAGAAAACCTAGAAAGAAAAGAGAACAGGAACAGGTCAGTCAGACAGCAGTATGTGGGCCCTAGATGTGAGAGGTACAGGTTTCAAAAAAATGACAAATGCCTCTGGGTTCTCAATTCTGTTCTGCTGGTCAATATATGTCATTGACTACTGTAGCTGTATAGCAGGTTCTTAGGTCAGGTAGTGAAACTGCTCCGACTTTCTTCTTCAGTGGTGCTTTATTTGTCTGGGGCCTCCTCCATTTCCATATAAAGCTAATGGTAAGTTTTTCTGCCTTTTAAAGAACATTGTTGGTATTTGAATCAGCATTGTATTGTATTTGTAAATCACAGTGGGTAGAACTGTCGTTTTCATAATGATGAATCTACTTATCCATGAATGTGGTAGGTTTTTCCATTTGTTTAGGTATCTTGGTTTCTTGTAATAGTGTTTTGTATTTTTCTTTGTGTAAATTTTTAACATCCCTGGTTGAGTTGGAATTGACTTGACAGCAGTGGGTTTGAGCAATTTTTTTGTTGTTGTTAGACTTACTCCTAAGTATTTTATTTTTTTAGGGGCTACTCTACATGATATTTTTTTTCTGATTTCTTTTTCATCATTATCCTTATTGGTGCATAGAAACCCAACTGATTTTTGTATGTTTATCTTGTAGCAAGAATTTTTCTTGAGCCCACAGTAAATGCTCATGGAAGCAGGTGTCAAGAACTTAAGCAACACATTGTATTGGGGAAATCTGCTGCAAAATACCTCTTTAGAGTTTTAAAAAACAAAGATGTCACTTTGCTTTTGTACTAAGATGCACCTAAGTAAGCCACGGAATTTTCAATCACGTCATATACATTCTAAAGCTGGATGATGCAAAAGGAAGACCGAAGAATAGTTGATGCCTTTCAATCACAGTGTTGGCAAAGAATATCAAATATAGCATGGACTGCCAGAATAACTGTTTTGAAGAAAGTACAGCCGGGGTGCTCCTTAGAAGCAAGGATGGCAAGACTTGATCTTGCTTACTTTCAACATGTTATCAGATTAACAGTGACCATTCTTGGAGAAGGTCATCATGCTTGGTAGACAGTCAGCAAAAAAGAGGCAGATCCTCACGGACATGGACTGACACAGTGATTACAGCAATAGTCTCAAACATACCTAGTATTGTGAGGATGGCACGGGACATGGCAACATTTTCTTCTATTATACATGAAAGAACTATGAGTTGGAGCCATCTCAAAAGCACCTAAACAACTTCGTAATTGCTTTAGAATACTAACGAAAACAATCCACTCCTCACTGTTATGTGTATAAAGAAAAGGCTTGTTACGATGTTGCAAGTGGGAGGGGAAGAAATGCTCTCTCAGCTTACAGTAATTGACTGCTTCTTTAAGATTATTTTTATCCATCATAGCAGAGCACTGGATTTAGAATCAGAGTTATTTTTAAACCAAGGTTTCACTACTTTCTAGTTCTGTAGATGTTCCAACTCTGAACTTCTGTTTCATCATCTGTAGAAATGGAAATACTGATATCTGTGTTTCTTGTGTCATAGGGTAGTGATGAGTTGTAGTGGTGCACCCCTCATATCCACCTTCAGAACTGAAGGACTTACTCCCCCACATGCTGAGAGTGCTGCAAAAGATAGCCCTCTGCTGCAGCCTTCTTTGAAATTCCTCTACTCAAAGAGAATCACTTTGCCTAATGTTAAACACCTTTTCTGAGGCAGGTAGTACCCCAAAATCAGTGGATACAGAGATATAAAGGCCAGCTTCTCTGTCCCAGTGAAGGACCAGTCTCGTGTGCTATTCCAGTATTGAAGCTCCCCTTGGAGTCAGTTGAGGACTTCATTGAGACTGCATCACAGCCCAACTTCCCTTTGCCCAATCCTGCTTGCATCCTTTCCCTTCCACAAGTAGTGACCCCAAAAGCACACTCTAGTAAACTTTCTGCTTACTAATCAGAGTCTTATTCTCAGAAGACCCAATCTGTGAAATGAAAGTCAAGGAAAAAATGCTTATGAAAGCACTTCAGAAACACTAAATGTAAAGCATACATGATACTCATTTCTTACCTTTTTTGAATTGTGACATTTTTCTGGTGAGAACAATGAAATTTTACTTAGGAGTAGTGTTAAATGCTGACATTACAAATCAGCTAGTACTACAAACACCAAATTTCTTTTCTTAGCACCTTTCTTCAGATTTTAGTTCCTAGAATACATCCTTAGTGCTTTAGTTCTTTTTGTAAGACATTCATGATCTACTTTACATCATTAGCTATTAAATTGTCAGATTAGATCGAACAACAAGACCTACATGCTGTCTACGAGAAATCTACTTTAAATATAATGACCCAGAAACAAAAAAGTAAAGGGATGGATAAAAAGATGTGCCACGCTAATGCTAATCAAAAGAAAGCTAGAGTAGCTATATAAAGTTCAGACAAAGCAGACTGCAAAACAAGGAATATTGTTAGAGATAAAGAGGAACATTACAGAATGATGATAGGTCATTTTTCCAAAAAGACTTCCTAACCCTAAACATAAATGTACCTAGCAGCAGAGTATCAAAATGCACAATGGAAAAAAAATTTTGTATAACTGCAAGGAAAAATCTAATAATCCAGCACTGTCATAGTTGGAAACGTTAATACTCCTCTAGAAAATTGATAGATCAAACAGTGAGGAAATCAGCAAAAATACAGATGACTTGAAAAGCACTAGGTAACTACTTTGTCTCTCTGACATTTAAAGAATATTCCATTTGCCAACAACAGAAGATATTCTGCTCAAGCACACATGGAACATTCCCCAAGATAAATCACATTTCAGGCTATAAAGTGTACCTTTACAATTTTAAAAGAAATTGTACACAGAAATCTCAGATAAAAACAAAAATGAACTCAGATAAAAACAAACAAAATGATAGCTGCAAAATCCCCCTAAATATTTAGAAATTAAACAACACATTTTTAAATAGTCTATGGATTGGAAAGGAAATCTCAAGAGAAATTATAAAGCTGTTAACTAAAAGAAAATACAGTTTATCAATATTTATGGAGTACAGCTAAAGTAGTCTGCTCAGAGACATTTATTCTCTTAAATGCATATTTTAGGACAGAAAAAAGATCTAAAATCAATAACCCAAGATTGTACCTGAGAGAAAGAACAAATTAAATTAAAAGCAATGGCCAGTTGCATGGCCTATTATTGAGTCTAATATGTAAAGAATTACAACTCACAGCAAGCTACTAAGCAAAATCCACTTCTGTCATTATATATTTCAAGGAAGTGACTGAGCAGATGTTGTAGAAAATCCATATCAATATTACAGAACCATTCCAGAATAAAATATGGTCTTATTCTTAAAATTACTTGAAATACTCTTCTCAAACTTTTGTAACCATTGTGACCCTGCATTGATTATTTGCAGCACAAACATTGCTGGATATGGTGGTCTCTGGTAATTCATCTGCTTATATTTCAGTTAAATTGTGACAAGAATTGAGAACCACAAATGGGAACCCTATATGAACTATATGTAACAGTTATATCTTCTTGCCCTCAAGAAGTCATATAAAAAGGGTATTAAAGAGGACTAAAAATATCCTATAACAGGTTATTGCAGGAGATTGCCCAATAGAACTTTTATTATTCTTTCTCACCATGCCTCAATGCTGAGGACACATCAATATTAATAAAATATTTTCAAGGCAATAATTCAGGACATGTCTTAATGATCTCCATACATATCTAAAGAATTATAATAGAGTCAAAACCTAATTCAAAATGTTTCTCTATAGAACTCTTTTTTAATTTTTACCATTGATTTTCTTTTTTTGTGATTGAGTGAAAATGTACAATCCAATTTAAATTTGCATGCGTGCCTATCTGCAGCTTCCTCTGCTCTCCTTGCCTGGTGACAGCACACTCCTCCTTTCTGTTCTATACATGTCTTAATCTCTTAAAAATTTCCTGTCCCCTCCTCTCCATCGTTTCCACGCCCCTCTAGTAAGAGGCCTGTAGGACAGAGTGTAGGACACTCTCCTACAGATGCATACAACCATACAGTGCACACATGAATGGTTACTCTGTGTCCCCAGATCCAATCTATTCCTGTCTGAAGAGTTGACCTCAGTAATGGTTTATGATCAGGGGCAGCATCTATTCTAAAGGCCATACTCCAAGGAAAACTCCCAGGCCTTCGGACCAGCAATTGCAGTCTTTTAGTGGAGTTCTTAGGGTGCACTCCTTTTTTTTCTTGTCTTGTCACTGGAACTTGACACTGTGAGGCCTATCATGGCTGTCACTGGTGGTGGCCAGACACCATCTGGTTCTTCTGGTCAAATGTTGATGTAATCATTCATGTGTGTCTTTCTGTCTTCTGGGTTCTTTTTCCCTCACGTCATTGTTGTCCTTGGTTATCATCTGTTCCTGCTCAGTTGGGATCATGCCACTGATTTTTAATAAGAACTGTAGCATACAGGAAGGACTCTTGGATACAAGCAAAAGAAAGCCATCATTTGTATATAATATCATAGCGTATATGAAGCAGGACTTTGTTAAAAGAATACAAGGTAATCTGCTAGAACCCATGGGCAGGGAATGTAACTATGCTCTGAAAGACAAGAAATAGAAAAGGAACAGAACTCTGGAACTTAGGCAGTCATTACTTTCCACCCCAGTCTCTATGTATCTGCATCCATCTACTTTCTGCAGACCAAATTTCCTAATATTCTAGTCCACAGAATAGGAAGCGGTCACGCCCAAAAGCATGTGAGTTTGTACCTACTCTGTTCATGACATAGCCAGGCTGAAGTTAAACCTCTTGACCCTTATTTCAAATTTCAAGAGAGGAACTCTGACTTACTTGGCTTATGTCCACTGTTTAGTGGGTCAGTCTCATATGGATAGTGGTAGCTTCATCACAGACTACCACAGTGTATCTACTTAGGGTAAGGGAAAGTTTCTGTTTCAAATAAAAAGTGGATAGGGATCTAGAAAGATTGGAACAGGATGGAGAGGGGTTAAAAAGACAGGTACTAGATATTTATGGCACAGCAACATAATGGATTTCTGCTAAAATAATAGACACCGTGAGTTCCAGCTCATAAATCTAATGAAACCCAAATTTCCTCTACCTTGTGACTTCCAGTCCTTCTAAACTCTGATTATTCAGGTGGAGATGATACTCAAAATTCAGTGCTGATGGCTCTAAAGAAGCAAGAACTGAAAAATGTTGACGTTTCTGTACAATTTTTTTCTCTGGGTGAAAGTCAGAAATGTATTGTTTTACTGTGAGACTCCGACAAGGAAAGCTAAAGAGAGTATTTGGGAAGAACCTGAAAATTAAAGAATTAATGTCTGAGAAAAGGAAAGGAAAGAAAGAAAGTCTGGTATGATGAAACACTTGAGAAGAAAAGAATTTAGGAAGTCATGCAGTTCTCTGTGGAAGAGTCCAATCCTATCTATGAATTTAAAAGTCATTGCCAATCAGTAAATTCGGACTTAGAACCACCCTGTTAAAGCAGAACAAAACTGCCTCGGTAGGGTTTCTAAGGAGTTGCTTCTGGATTCCAATCACACATCTTTTGGTTAGAAATTACACTCTCGCATTGATTGCTCTGTCTATGCATGTAGTGAAAAGGAAACCCTGGTGATGAAGTAGTTAAGTGCTGAATCAGTTCAAATCCGACAGGCGCTCCCTGGGAACTCTGTGGGGCTGTTCTACTCTGTCTTATGCAGTCACTATGAGTCAGAATCGACTCCACGGCAGTGGATTTGGTTTGGTATAGGGTCTCTGTAAGCTGAATCAACTTCATGGCATTTTTAAATTTTTGTTTTCATACATAAAAGGAGTCTCTCGGTAGCAGAAGCCCTGGTGGAAGTGGCGAAGTGCTATAGGTGGTAACCAAAAAGTTGGGGGTTGAATCCACCTGACCCTCCTTGGAAGCTCTGAAAGGAAGTTCTACTCTGTTCAATTACGTCGTTATGACTTGGAATTGACTCCACGGCAATGGCTTTTGGTTAGCAAACTTTTAAGCACTCACTGCTAAACTAGCCTGGCTGATGAGCACAGTGATTGTTTGAGGTTCGACAATTAAGTTCGCGAACTTAATTGTTCTAAGTGCTGCACACCTCAGTGCTAAATATCATGACCAGGTCACCTTTCAAGTACTCCACTTGGGAAACTATGCACCGACGCCAGCGCCTAACCCACTCTTCAAAGCAATTTTGAAGCTTTCTGGAATGGCCCTTGCTCACAGTAGCACAGTGGCAAGTGCACAAATTTAACTGCATAGTTGTATGTAAGGGAGTTTTTGCCAGTAAACAAATAATTGTATTGGAACACCCTCCCTGCTCGCCCGATATGGCCCCCAATGACTTTTTTCTTTACCTAAACGAAGATAAAGAAGGAATTGAAAGGAAGACGTTTGGATGACATTCAGGACGTCAAGGGTAATACGAAGAAAGCTCTGATGGCCATTCCACAAAAAGAGTTCCAAAACTGCTTTGAAGGTTGGACCAGGTGCTGGCGTCGGTGCGTAACTTTCTTAGAGGAGTACATCGAAGACCAAAGTGCTATTCAGCAACTAGGATAAGTTCGAGAACTTAATTGTCAGGCTGCGTTATCGTGGTTACTGCTCCACCTTGTGGCGGCAGTGACAAGTGCTGGAAGCTGAATCACACCGTGCATTCAGTACCTGCTTTTCGGTCCCTGCCTGCAGAAATCATTGTGATGTCGTGGTTAAGAGCTATGGCTACTAACGAAAAGGTTTGAGGTTTGAGTCTACCAGGCATTCTTTGGAAACGATGTGTGGGCAATTCTACTCTGTCCTATAGGGTGACTACGACTCCTGTATGGTCCTGTAAGTTGGAATTGACTCCACGACAAAAGGTTTATAAACCTAAAGAACAGCAATTACACGATGGAGCTCACTAGGTTGAGTCTCACTGGCAACACAAGAATAAAAATGGGTGCATCCTGAGATCTCCACTAAAAGACCTCAATTGATGGTCCAGCGATTTCAGGGTTCCCCTGAGAGCATGGCCCCCGGCCCTGATGCTGCCCTTACCCGTAAATTATAACAAAGGTCCACTTTGGACAGGAATGGATTGGACTTGGCCATGCAGAGTGACCATATCCTATACATCTATAGGATATCATCCTGCTGACATCTGGCTGGAAGAAGGAGAGTGGGTGGAGAAGAGTGGAAAGGAGGCTGTTTGGAGGATGAGACATGTACGGAGCAGAGAGGAATAGGGTGCTGTCACCGGACAGGGAGAGTAGTGGAAGCTGCATATAGGTGGGCATGTAAATTTATATGAGAATGGACATTTTCACTCAGTTATGTTAAATAAAAAAAAAAGAACGGCAATTAAAGCACAGTTCCAACTCACCGCGAGTTGATAGCAACTAAATTTGTTTTGTTTTCTTTTTCAAATACCAAATGTGTGAATAAATGGAGCACTAATCAAAGAATGATTATTATTCACAGAAAAGATTAGTGAGTCTATGTAACCAAGAAAATAATAGTCATAAGTTGATTGGAAAGTAATTCCTTCAGTTTCAGCTACTAAAGAGGATGTTTAAATGGTGTTCCACAAAACTCTGGTGCTCATATTTAAATACATTTGTGTTTATTTTTTATTCAGGCAGAAATGAATACCTCCCACCAAAATGAATTTAAAATAGCCTCTCTTCTCTGAAGTCAAGAATGCTAATCCTAATGGGACCACTTGACAGACCTAGAACCAAAGCATCCCAGAGCCACAGCCAGTCAGCTGATTACATGAAATATAAGGCTCTCGTGGACATCAGCTGATAAAGATGCAGCATTCAATAACCATTCTTTGTGAAACAGCATAAGCAGAGCAGTTTTAAACATGGTAACACAAAACCGTGAACTGTGAAGCAAGAAGAAAACAGCCCGGCACTAAAATTCTTGGACGAAAAACCAAAATTCAAACACCAAATCTGTTACTTTTGAGTCAGTCTCAACTGATAGCAACCTTTGTTTGACTGGATTTAGACCTATGTTGTAAACTGTACACTCTTCTCATTGCAGAATATACTACGTTACTCATTCTTAGCAAAGTTTTTTCCTCCCATTATTATGAAGTGTCAAGTAAACTTAGAAAGTAACACTTTCCTTCAAGTAGTTAGTATCTGAATAAGGCAGACCTTACCCCACTATTAAAATCAAAATTCTGGCATCCAAAGTAGGTGGTCTTCTTATATAATTCTGTTTTAATGAAACATGAGACTCATTTTATCTGCATAAAAAATTGTTTGAAGGAACTTCTAAAAGCCACTGACAAACATTTTTAAAACAGATTTGAATATTTGGGGTCACAGAGTATAAAACGGACTTTAAGAACAGATATTTTATGGGTCATTATTTTATGTTGCTGTATTTTTTAACCTAATGGCTAAAAAATCATTGACAAGATCTTGCAGTAATATTATCAAGGCTTAATTGACATTGTTTATACATTGTTTAGAAATAAGATAGTTTCTCCAAAACTCTGCTACTGCCAAGTTGGTTCCAATTCATTGTGACCTTATAAGACAGAGTTGCCGAGCAGTACCTGGTGGATTCAGACTGCACACCGTTTGGTTAGCATTAATAACACTTAACTACTATGCCAGCAGACAGTTTCTAGAAGTGACATAGTTTCGTAATTAATAAAGAAAACTTGCAGTGATGCAAAAAGCTCATTAAGATATTGGATGGCCCTGAGAGACAAAGCTACTGGGCTGAGGTCTAGGGACCATGGTCTCAGGGGACATCTAGCTTAATTGTCATAACATAGTCTATAAAGAAATTGTTCTACATCAACTGTGATGAGTAGCATCCGGGGTCTTAAAAGGCTGCAAGTGGTCATCTAAGATGCATCCAGTCTGGAACAAAAGAGAATGAAGACCAAAGATACAAGGTAAAGATTATTCCAAAGGACTAATGGACCACAACTACTATGATCGCCACCAGACTGAGCCCAGAACAACTGATCGTGCAGGGTAACTACTACTGACTGTTCTGACAGAGACCATAAAAGAGGATCTCAGACAGAGTGAGAGAAAAATGTAGAACAAAAATCAAATTCGCACACACAGAGAAGATCAAGCTTATTGGTCTGACAGACTGCAAAAATCCCCAGAGTGTGCCCCCAGACACTCTTTTAACTCACTACCAAAGTCACTCCTAAAGTTCAACCTTCAGCCAAAGATTAAACAGGTCTTGGGAGTCAGCTATAACACACACGATGGATGGGCTCTGTAGTTCAATTCATGCATAGGAAACTAATGTGCACACCAGCTCAAAAGCGAAGATGAGGAAGTAGGAAGGAAAAAGAAAGCTGAACAGATAGAAACAGAACCCAAGCCAGAGAAGGGGAGAGTGTTAATATATCAATGGGCTGGCAACCAGTATCAGAAAACATTTTGTGTATTTACTATTTAGTGAGAAACTAATTTGCTCATGGACTTTCACCTGGCGGGGTTGGGGGGTGCTGGGAAAGAAGGCACTGGTCAGATTTGGTGGGTGGATGAAACAATAGAAATAAGAAATGTCATGAAGAAGGAGGAATATAAGGCCTCTGCTTAGAATCTCTTTTGCAGTGCAGATTGGTTGAGGGGCACTATTGCAATTGGCAGATAATCTCTTGTCATACAGTGTGTATATAGAATTAGTATACATTTAAGCATGGGTTATCTAATGCTGCAGCCCTGGTGCTCAGCTGCTAACCAAAAGACTGACTCCACCAGCCACTCCTTGGAAAGCCTTTTCTGGGCAGTTCCACTCTGTCCTATATGGTTGCTATGAGTAGGAATCAACTCAAAGGCACACAACAACAAATGGTGTCAACAAGCATTTGTTCATCTAAAGGATGGGAAAAATGAAAACTCATACAAACGGTATATGTACATCCCTGTTAGAATGGGTAAGATAGTAAATGCTTTGTGTACGTGTGTTATGGGGAAAGAAGGAGATTGGAGTGGAGCCAAGTGAATGGAATAGATTGTATATTTAAGCAGAAGAAATATTGTCCTTCCCCTAATAAATAAAGTAGTGTACATTACAGTAAGTCCAGGTGAAAGCATTCTGGGCAGAAACACATTCATGCTGAGGATTTAAAAAATTACATGCAGTCTCAGAGGGAAATAAAAACCCTCTACACCTAGGAAATAACAAGAGAGTGATTAGTAAGAAAAGTGAAATGAGGTAATATGTACTGTTAGAAGTTAGTTTATCAGACACTGATGGAGTAAAAGAATTGAAAGTTTATAAAGCGGCCTCGAACACTGGAAATGTGATGGTGTAGTGGTCTGCTAGCCACAAGACTAACAGTTCAAATATAGCAGGTACTCCTTGGACATTCTATAGGTGTTCTGAAAGCTTTCTATGACTCAGAATTGACTTGGAGGCAGTGGCTTTTTTTGCTCTATTGAACATTAGGACCTTTATCCACCTATTTTGTGTGTTTCTTAATTAGCAGAACACTTAAAATGTGTTATCTTAGGGGGAAAAAATTACAGCATTGACTCCCAAATGAAATACTGCCAAATCTCACAGCTTCTTTCACACTTGCTATTTCATCCTTTCTCCCCAGTGGGAAACTTCTGTTTCTGCTACAGTGCTTTGTACCATAAGTCATTTGGGCCACTTTGGGCTAAATAAATTGTTTTATAAACTCTGACTTATGACTTGTCTAATACCAGAGAATAGTTTTATTTTTTACTGATTAAAAGTGCTGTTCCCATGATTTAGCTGAAATTTTCCCTACATCAGTTATGAGCACTTGATATTAAATACGCTGACTTTACCCCAAATTTCCCTATACCTGGTGCCCTGCTCCTTTTACAAATCATGCCATCTACCTGGAACTATAGTTTACTCTGATGTCTTTTTATTGTTTGCAATAGAAAAATAGTTTTAGAAATTCAGACTTTGAACAAGTTCTCATTTTACTCGTAACATTTGCTGTGATATGGAGTGTGCTTTAACTATAATTTTTTTTTTCTTAGACTTCTTTCTTAGGACATCTTTCCCAACATATTCATATATACAAATCACATGAAATATATTCAGCAAAGCATCCTCTAGACAGTTCTGAAATTTTAAATTTTTTATTTCCCCTAACCTAACATCTGAGCTGCCATATGTTTGGAATTATTCCCACTCATAGAGGTTTCATAGTGGGTCAAAAATCTGCGTGGGTTGAAGTGCATGACTTGAACATCTCTAACATCAGAAGTTAGAGGTCATTAACTCACATGCAAGAGAAAAAAATGTACATTCTTCCAAATCAAATCTGGTACAAAGTTAAAATCACAAAATGTTTTGTTTTGTTTTTAAGTTTGGGCCATTTTTAATCAGAACGTATCTGTTGATTTATGATATTTAGTCTACAGGAAAGTTTCTCAAGTCATCTCTGGCTGCTAAAAAAAAAAATCCTAATTTCAATTCCCTCATTTTACGGGTATCCCCAGATTTACAACTATTTTCCATTCTGACAACTCTGTCTTAAGTGGGTTCTGAAGTAAGTTGAACACCTCTCTGATTAGTTTTCATTATTACTGTCTTTTTTGTTAATATCTTTATAAATCCAATCTTTATTTGCCCTTAGGGGTTGGAAAATTATATACAAATTTACAGCCCAAACATCAGGGCCTCCTGTTTCTCCAGTTACATGTACATTATGTAAGACAAAAAGGAACAAAAAGAACAGCCTTAACAACCCTTCATTTGTAACTCCAACACATCATAAGCTGGGGACTATCTGTACTGAGACGTCTAGAGCAGTCAGTGTGCTTAAGATCTGAAAGCTAATTACTGACAAGAGCCTCAAAGATGGCCTAGATTTCCCTGTATCTGGTTTCTTGTTCTTTCTACAAACTGTACTAACTCCTTCTTGTAAGACTTAATAAAAAAATATTTAGAATATTCTGCTCAGCTTTGGATAACTCATTTTAAAAGGACTGTAATTAAAGTATGTCAGTGGTTGAAAAGCAAGGAAGTCTGATCTGCAACCAATCACAGGAATGGCACAAGACCAGGCCTCATTTTGTCCCATTGTGTCTGGGGTCACCACAAGTTGGGGGCCAACTTGATGGCAGCTAACAACAATAAAAAGCCTAGGGATTAAAAAAAAATACACAAAGAAACTGGAGCTAGGGTGTTGGTATGTAATATTGAAAAAAAAAAAGCTAAGAGGACATATGCTGTCTACAAATATTTCAAGAATTCTTGTGGTGGGACAATGATTTTTCATAGTTTTAAAAGAGAGAATCAAGATCAGTGGGTTAGAGTTTTTACTGAGTACGGTATTTTTGCTCGAATAACATGGGCTTTCAGTATTTGCTTTCTGGCACTCTCCCCTGTGAGACATCCTTGAAAGTGTACTGTGCTAATTTTTCTTCACAGCATCTTGTTTTTTAAAAAACTGGTATGACAGGCAAAGAAAATACTTTGAGAGAGGGGAGCAGACAGAGCACAGCCAGCAAACAAATGCAGGAGGCACATGTTGTTTGAATAAAAATACTGCGCCTATAAATAAAATGATAGGAAAGAGGACTTCTTGCTTTTTTCTTCTAAATATTTTATGGTGTTTTAAGTGGAAGTTTATGAAGTTTACTATCCAAGTCAATTTACTATATAAAACACTGCACACACACCACTGTGCAACTCTAGCGGCACTCCTCACCCTGTCACAGCGTACTCCTCCTTCCCAGTCTGTGCCTCCCATATCCATTCAACCAGCTCCTGTCTCCTTCCATCCTCTCATTTGGCCTCTAGAGGAGAGCTGCTCAAGCATCTTCATCTATATGTTTAAGCCAAGAAGTGTACCCCTTACTGGCACACTTTGTGTCGTATAGTCCAGTCCAATTTTTGAAGACTGGCTTTGGTTCTGGTTTTAGCTCCGGGATACTAGAGAGTCTGGGGGCCACGTCCTCAGGGGACCCTCCAGTCTGTTAGATCACCAAGTCTGGTCTTTTAATAGAGTCTAGTTCTTCTCTCACTACATTAGAGACTCTATGCTGTGTTCTCTATTAAAGCAGTCATTGGCAGTGGCCCGGCACCATTTAGTTCTTTTGGTTTCATGCTGATGTAGTCTCCGGATCATATGGCTCTTTCTGTCTCCGAGGCTCATATATTCCTCGTGACTTTGATCTCCTTCATTCTCCTCTACTCCAGGTAGAAAGGGACTAAATGACGCTACTTAGATGGCACCTTACCAGCTTTTAAGACACCAGATGCCACTTATCAAAGTAAGATGCAGAACATTTTGTTTTAAAAACTAAATTGTTCATTAATTAAATAATTTGTTAATTAACTAATCCTAGTTAATAAGAGTATCTGGCATGGGCTCAGATGGCTAGTTGCATGCGTTCTGAGAAAGGCAGGGGGACTTCCCAGCTCACTGGAGTGAGCAAACCTTTTTTTTTTTTTTCAGCTATTTTTCTTTTATTTAACATAACTGAGTGAAAATGTACATTCACATGAAAATTTACATGCCCCCCTATATGCAGCTTCCACTGCTCTCCCTGTCCGGTGACTGCACACTATTCCTCTCTTGAGCAAACCTTTTTTTAAAAAATTTCCCTCCCATTTGTTTCCCACTCCAAGTCTAGGAGAATAGCTCAGGGTACATGTAAGGTGTCTCTCTTCTGGTACAGGTACAGCATCAGAGTTGGGGACCTGGTTCAATGTGGAGAAGGAAAGGGGGGTCACTAGAGGAAGAGACAGAGGGTCAGCTCATAGATCTACATCTGTACGAATTTGTAGACACTTATAACGCTCAAATGGAAGTCCACTATGAATCTGCAGGCACAACCGTCTGAAGCTCAGCCTCCCCTCTGAGAAACACGTACTCCATTCTCTGTGCCACCGCTTGGTTTGCTATGCTGCTGCCCTGCTGCTACACTGCCAATCTACTTGCAGTGCTGGCAGTAAGCAGGTCAATGTGTAGGGTGCAGAATTCCACTGAACCAAATTCTGGACAAACTAGTTGCTTCTGCATCTGCTCTACCCTCTCTGTTACCCAGTTCAATTTCTCAGCTTCCCCCTTGATATTCAGGCATCTAGAATGTTCTGTATATTTTATTCAGTTGTTTCTCTGATTCTTTGTTTTTAGAGAGATCACAGACTGCGTGTGGCTACTCTGCCAACTTAGCCTCACCTCCCCTTCTTTCCTTTTTTTGTCAAATTTATGTACAATAGATTGCATTCATTTACAAGAGACAGTTAAATAAAATGCAGCAGTTTTAAACCTCTGTGAAACTACCACACCAATCAAAATACAAAACATTACCAGCACCCCCCCAAGATTCCTTGCTTTCCTTTACAGTCAACCCTTCCTTCTACCCTCAGCCGCAGGCACTACTAATGTGCTTTCTACCACTACAAATTGGTTTGCATTTTATACAAATGATAGTGTATAGCAGACACTCTTTTGTGTCTGTTTCTTTCATACAGGCTAATGATTTTTCATATTCATCTCTGTCAAGTGCTTAGGCTTAGATTTCTTCAAATTTATCCTGTTTGGGGCTCACCAAGCTTTTTGACTTACATGTGAGTTCAGGCTTCTCATATTTGAGATGTTTTCTGTCATTATTTCCTCAAATATTTTTTTCTGCACCTTATTTCTCTCTTCTCCTTTTGAAACTCATTAGTATATGTTAAACTTTTTGGTTTTGTCTCAGATGTCCCCAAGATTTTGTTAATTTTTTTTCAATCTTTCCTTTTCCTCTTCTTCAATAATTTAATCATTTCTATTGACCTGTCTTCAAGTTCAGTGGCTCTTTTCTCTGTCATCATTTTCATTCTGCTATTACATCAGTTCACTGGGATTTTATTTGAGAAATTATATTTTTAGGTTATAAAATTTCCATTTTGGAGGAGAAATCCACTTCTAAGAAGGCAGAATAGACATACTAATGCCTATTTACTTCATTAAGTACAACTTAAATCTCTGGAAGTTATAAATCAAATAAAAATAAGAATCTGAAAGGTAGAGATAAGAAGGCAGAGCAGTTAAAAACTGCAGGACACAGCCAACAAAATAGTGGTGAGTTTGCTGGGTTTTCTTTTTGCTTGTTATACATCTCAGCCGTGAAGACAAAAAAGCCAGCAAACCAGAAACCAAAAAAAGCCTCCAACCATAAGTCGTTCTCTATAGCCAAAGAGCTGGAGAAGGAGCAGTCTACCATGACAGAAAACTTTTAGGCAATAACTATCTCACTCCAACCAAATACCACTGTAAAACAAAACAAAATAAAACTATGACCCCACTTTCATGCACTCCAACAATAGACCAAACAGGGAGTTGAGATATTTACCGCTGCCAGGCAACAAGAAAGTGCCTCAATCCCTTCCTTATAGTGGTGTCAGAGAAGGCTTAATAAAGATCCAGGACTTTTCACACCCTTCAGATTGTACCAGAACCGTTTGTCTTTGCTGTGTCAATGGAGACCATGGGGAGAGCTTGGACTTCCACTCCCAACCGGCAATAAAGAATTATTTTTTCTCCTCTTTCTTGTCGCTGTACTGGTATCCTACAATACAATGGATGCCTAGTCAAGAGTCAGGACTTCTATCACCATCACTAAACAGTAATGAGGCTATCCCTTTCCAGCGGTGTCAGTGGCAACCATTTGGGGAGCAGAGATGAGACACTACTACCTCCTTCAGCCAGGAAGGCCAGTACTTACGAGCTGGAATTTCATCCCTGCTTAGCAGCAATAAGGTGCTCCTCACTCAGGTGTCAACAGAGGCCAAGGGGGGAACCTGAACTTTTATGCCGGTAATGAAGGAACAATTCCTTTTCCTCTGCCAGAATACTGTCAGAGGAAGCCAGCTGAAATGCAAGGTTCAAGTGAGATCCAGAAGCATATAATATCCCAAATATCCATGTTTCCATAGAAATCACTCTTTCTACCAAGACCCAGGAAGAGCTCAAATTGATGACAGCAACAACGCCTCAGGGATGACAATGCAACCATATAGATGAAACATGGGTGCGTAAATGATCACAAAGAGGATTGTCTGCCAACCTAAAATATTCATCACAGACTAAACTAAACTTTTTTAAGAAACTGAGTTAATGATGGGGTATCTAGTTTTAGCAAGTTAGCCTTATGCTATCTTCTGTTAGTTGCCTTCAGACAATGGGCAGACCCAGAAGAGACCACCAACTGATCAAATGCAAGTTACAGCTGAACTGAAGAAAGCTAAAGAAGTCCATGAACGTCAAAATACAACTTTGAGTATTTGGCATTTGAATTTAGTGACAATTGCAAGAATAAATTTGAGGCATTCAACAAAATGACCAAGAGCCAGATGAATTATAGAAAGAAATCAAGGACATCATACATGAAAAAATGCAAGAGGGCATTAAAAAGAGAGGAAAGAAAAAAAAAAAGACCAAAGAGACACTGAACTTATTTCTGAATGTAGAGTGACTAAAGTAAAAGAAAGAAATAATGATGTTGAAAAGCTGAACAGAAGATTTTAAGGGGCAAGAGAAGGAAATCCTGGTGGCATTTGGTTAAGTGTTTATGGCTACTAACCAAAAAAAGTTCAGCAGTTGGAATACACCAGGTACTCCTTGGAAACTATGAAGCAGTGTGATGCTGTTCATAGGGTGGCAACAGGTTTGGTTTTTTCATTTTTGGAGAAGAGAAAGTAATTAAATATATAAAGACCTGAAGTTAGAAAACCAGAAGGGAAGAGCATGTGCCACATTTCTGAGGGGGAAAGAAGTGAAGAAAAATTTGAGTTGTAATTCTGAAGGACTCTGTGAGCCAAATATTGAACAGCACTAGAAGAATTTAAAGAAGATGGAAAAAAACACATAGAGCCACTGTACCAAAAAGAACTGGCCAACATTCAACCCTTTCAGGATATGATAAAAAATTAATGGTATTAAAGAAAGAAGTTCAAGCTGCATTAAAGGTATTGATAAGAAAAAGACTTCAGGAATTAACAGAATGCCAACTGAGATGTTTCCATAAGTGGACACAAAGCTGGATGTGCTCACTCTTCTATGCCAAGAAATTTGGAAGACAGCTACCTGGCCAATTGACTGCAAGAATCCATGTTTGTGCCAATTCCAAAGCAAGATTCTCCAACAGAATGCAAAAATCATTGAACAATATCATCAATATTACACACAAGTAAAACTTCTGCTAAAGACCACAGAAAAGTGGTTGCTGCAGTACATCTATAGACAGCCACCAGTATTCAAACTGGATTCAGAAGAGGATGTAGAAGAAGGAATGACACTGCTGATGTGAGGTGGATCTTGACAAAAAGCAGAAAATACCAGAAAGATGTTTACCTGTATTTTATTGACTATACAAAGACATTTGACTGTGTGGATCATGACAGATTATAGACAACATTGAAAAGAATGAGAATACTAGAAAACTTATTTGTACTTATGCAGAGCATGTCCATGAGCCAAGAGGCAATCTTTTAACAGTAACAAGGGAACTCTTCATGGTTTAAAATCAGGAAAGGTGCACAAGGGTTGTATCATTTCACTGCATTTATTCAATATGCAAGCTTAGCTAATACTCCCAGAAGATGAATTATGTGAAGAAGAATGTGGCATCAGGATTGGAAGAAGCTGCAGTGACAACCTGTCATATGATACAACTTTGGTAGCTGAAAGTTAAAAGGACTTGACACATTGATTGAAAATAAAAGACTACAGCATTCCATATGGATTACACCTGAAAATAAATCTCACACATTGAGAATAATGTCATGCTACAAACAACAGATGAGAAAATGGATAAATGGATAAAGTCCAAAGACTTTATCAAGAGAGTTCAAAGACTGCCTAGAGACTGGGAAAAAACATTTGGCAGCTATGTATCTGACTGATGTCTGATTTCCATAATCTACAAGGTACAGCAAAATATCAACAAGAAAAAGACAAATAACCCAATTAAACAATGGGCAAAGAGATAGACAGACCCTTCTCCAAAGAGGACATCCAGGCACCCAAAAGACACATGAGGAAATGCTTGTGATCATTAGCCATTAAAGAAATCCAAATCAAAACTACAATGACATACCACCTCACCCCAACAAGGCTGGCACTAATCCAAACAGCACAAAATCACAAATGTTGGAGAAGCTGGGAGAGACTGGAACTCTTCTACTCTGCCAGTGGGACTGTAAAATAGTACAATCTCTTTGGAAAGCAATTTGGTGCTTTCTTAAAAAGCTGGAAATAGTAGTGCCATGTGATCTCTAGCAATCTCACTGCTTGCAATATATCCTACAGAAATAAGGGCTCTCACATGAACAGAAAAACGAACAAGAAAGTTTTTTACAGCACTGCCACAATAGCAAAAAGATGGAATCAACCCAGGTGCCCATCAACAGATGAATGAATAAACAAGCTAGGGTATATTTACACAATGGAACACTGTGTAATGATAAAGAACGACGACAATTTTATGAAACATCTCATAGCCTGTGTTCATTTGGAAGACTTTATGCTGAATGAAAGTGGTTAGTTGCAAAAGGACAAATATTGTATAAGACTACTACTACAAAGACTTTAAAAAAGGCTTATGCATAGAGGAAAATACTGGGGATGGAGGGAGGGGGTTATTCATAGATTAGATGGTCCATAAGAATTCAGGTAGGTGAAGGGAGTGACAGCATGTAGTAGAAGGCAGGTAGGCACATCTGGATTACACCATAAGCTAAAACATTTTCTAAATACAAGCCAACATTTTAAAGAACAGAATAGCAGCGACAGGGTCTGTGGAACATGATTTCAGAGGACATGGTGAGTGGTGCCTGAGATCTTAAAAGCCAGCAAGCTGCCATCTAAGGAATATCAATTGCTCCCAACCCATGTGGAGCAGATGAAAACCAAGGACATCAAAGACATGAGGAAAATATGAGCGCAAGAGACAAAAGTGTCCATATGATTAGAAGACTACATCAGCGTGAGACCAGAAGAACCTCCACTAAAGACAGCCCTCATAGGAAACGCAATGTAGAGTCCCTGATGTGGCACAAAAAAGGGGGAATGCAGATCTAGAACTTTATTAAAAGGCCAAATTTGGTGGTCCAACAACTTGGAGTGTCTCCTGAGAATCGGGCCCCTGCACTTGCTGCTAGCTCAGAGCTGAAGCTAGTACTGAAGGCAACACTTCAGACAAAGATTGGACTGGACTTGGGCATACAGTGATGCAGGTGGCGTGTGTGCCTTACAGTTTAATGCATACATAAGGCTGTCCAACTGGTCATTTTTTAAGAGTAGAAAGGAGAGGTCAGAGAGGAAGGGACAAATGTTGGTTGAGCAGATATTGGAAGTAAAACGTGGAAAGGAAGAATGTGCTGTCACAGGGTGAAGAGAGCAGGTACAGTTGCAGACAGGCAGGTGTTCAGGGTTATGTATGGCAAAATGACTTGGATTGTAAATTTTTACTTAATCACAATAAAAAAAAGTTAAAAAAAGAAAAGAAATGTGATCAAATTAGAAAAGATAGAAGTCTTCAGTGATTTCATTTAACTTGGGTCCACAATCAATGTCTGGGGAAGCAGCAGTCACGAAATCAAACAACCTATCGTACTGCGAAAATCTGCTCCAAAGGCCTCTTTAAAGTGTGAAAAGCTAAAGTTGTCACTTTTAGGACTAAGGTGCACCTGACCCAAACCATGGTATTTTAAATCCCCTCATGTGCATGTAAAAACTGGACATTGAATAGAGAAGACTGAAGAAGAATTGATGATTTTCAATCATGTTGCTGACAAAGAATACTGAATATACCCTGGAGTGCTACAGGAAGACAAAATCTGGTTTGGGGAAGGAGTACAGCCAGATTGTTGCTTAGAAGCAAGGATAGCTAGACTTTTGTCTCACCTACTTCGGACATGTAATCATATGAGACTTATGCATGGAGAACGACTTTGTGCTGGATAATGTAGGTCAGAAAACAAGAAGAACGTTCTCAACAAGACAGATTAACACAGTGGCTGCAACGGTGGGTTCAAACAGAGAAAAGACTGTGAGCACAGCCCAGGACAAGGTGGTATTTCTGTGAGATGGAACCAACTCACCGGCACCTTACAACAGCAGAAGTGTGAACTCTGTAGTCAAAAAGTGGATGACCTGTCTCTATGACAGGAAAACAACCTATTAAACTAACCTATTATCCCCTTGGGTCTTGTTCAAACCTTCTGAACTATGAATTGGAATTTTTCAGAAATTCTCTACAACCTCTGCCTCAGGTAAGTCAACCACTATACCTTTTGTCCCAGCAGGAACCTGGCAGTCATTCATGACTTTGGTATGTGATGAAGACAATTTTTGTAGTGAGATGGCTATTTATTTGGTTCCACTGCCCCCATCCTCTGAAACGAAGGTGACCATTCGAAATGACCAACTTAGGAAGCCCTTGTGGTGAAGTGGTTTAAGAGCTACCAGCGCTAACCCAATAGCCAGCAGCCCAAATCCACCAGGTGCTGCTTGGAAACCCTGGGGGGCATATCTAGTCTGCCCCATAGGGTGGCTGTGATTTGGCATCCACTCTGTAGCAGCTGGGCCTGATTCAGCCTGGACACGTTCTTCCTTTCCTTCATCATTCAGCTGAGACATCCCTACGATGTCTCCATGATCCTATCATTCCATGATAACCTAGGTCTGGAATGACCACATCTCAGGGTGCAGAGGAACCAGGTCAGGCAAGAGAGAATGAGAAGACTTTTTTTTTTTAGTGTATATATTCTAGATATGAGTCTTTTATCAACCACATGTGTTGCAAATAACTTCCCCTACTCTGTGACTTGCCTTTTCACTCTTAGTGGTATCTTTTAATAACAGAAGCTCTTAATTTTAGTGACGATTTATCAATATTTCTCTTTTTTGGTTAGTGCTTGGTTTAAACACATGGAGCCTACCCCAGGTTAATGAAGATAGTCCCTATATTGTTTTTTAGAAGTGTTACTGCAAGAGCTAATTATTTGTCTATTGATTTTCTATTGACCTGGCAGTATTTACTGAAAACACTATCCTTTTCCCCACTACACTGCAGTGGCACCTTTGTTATATGCCAAGCATACTGCAAGTTTATCTCTGAACTCTATTCTGTTCCACTGGTCTATTTGCCTATCCTTGTGCCAATATCAGTGTCTTAAATACCTCTTTAGAATAAGTCTTGGTATCTGGTAGTGAAGGCTTTCTACCTCTCTTTTTATATGCATTCCCATATTAATTTTAGAATCAATTTGTTAAACTCTACCAAAAAATTTACTTATATGATTTTGATAAACATTATATTGAATCAGTAGCTTGATTTGGGGAAAGCTGACATCTTACAGTATTGTTATTATCAGGTGATTATCCATTTACTAACTTACCTTTTAATTTTATTAGTCTGATAAACTGGGACACAAGCTCCACGAGAATAGGAACTTGATCTGTGTTGCTTACTTCTGCATCCCAGAAACTAGAAGGATACCTGGCAATAAATATTTTTTTGAAGTAGCTAATTAATGTTTTAACTGGAATCTTCCTCCTTTCCTTCTACTCTTGATCAACCCAACTCATTCTTTAGATCTGAAATCATTTGTCATTTCTTCAGGGAAGTCTGTGCTACCTGATTTCCCAGATTCTAAGGCTCTGCTGTTATCTGTTTTCTCAACATCTTGTATCTCTCCTTTTTAGTACTTAGTTGCATACTGGAGTATTCTGTTGTATAATAACAACATTTATGATGTACCAAAAAAAAAAAAAAGCCATTGTCATCAAGTCAATTCTAACTCATAGGAACTCTGTAGGGCAGAATAGAACTGCGCCATAGCGTTTCCAAGGAGCGCCTGATGGATTTGAACTGCTGACCTTTTGGTTAGCAGCTGTAGCCCTTAACTACTATGACACCATGGCTTCCGTTTCTCATATAATAACTGTATATCATTTGATATTAATCTCCCATCTAGACCATACTGTCTGAGAGGGCAAAGACCAAATCCATCTTAGTTTCTTACTCACTTCTATACCCCCAACACTTGGCCTGTCATCTTGCACAGTGCAAGTGTCAAAAACTATTGTTAAATTGCTTTCTAAAAGAGGTTCAGACTTCCTTCTCTGTATCTTAAAAAGAGAAGTTGTTGTATTGCCAACACTTTGCTACCCTGACATCAAAAATCTCTCTGGAGATTTATGCCTTCTAGAGATTTTAGCTTCTGCTGCTTTTATGGACTGGATAAATATAGTGAACAAATATGCATCAGGTTTACTGGGGCTGGACTGTGGGGGTGAGGATGGGCATGGGAAGTGCTTCATTACTTTCACCCCAGATTGGCTGAATCAGACTCTCTTAAATTAGAACTCATGAAGCTACACTGCTAACAAGCTCTACCGGTAACCTGCATTGGCAACTTTGGTGCTCACTCCTTCAGATTCCATTCATGACACTTGCAGCTTGATCTCTTTGCACTCCGTTACTTGTGTAACACTGCTTTGGGTCCAGTTTCACTCATCATCCCTGTCTATGTTGTGTTCTGCTTTCACTGTCAAGGCTACATTTTCTTTTTGGCTACCTACCCTCCAGTAACAGTTGCAAGGCCACTCCGGCTGTCTAGGTAAAGACCCCTTTAATCTCATCTTTATCTTTCTGGTCACCATGACCACCCTGGCTACAGCTCTCTGGGCCAACTTCAGAGACAGTGAAAAGGAAAGAACTTCAGGTTTAGGATCAGGAAGCCAGAATTTACACAGTTATTGGCTGTGTGATCTGAAAAATGCCACCTAATTCCTTTTTGTTTTTGTTAGGTACTGTTGAGTTATCTCATGTGACAGAATAGAACTACACGGTGGAGTTTTCTTTGCTATAATATTTACAGAAGCAGATTGTCAGATCTTTCTCTCATATTGCAGCTGGGTGAGTCTGAACTGTCAACTGTCTTGTTAGCACCAGCTTTACATCACCATGGTTCTACTTTGACTTCTCCTTGCTCACATTGGGTAATAATACCTGCCCTGTCTACCTCAGAGTTGTTGTATGGATCAAATGTCATGATATACCATGCAAGTATTTTGAAAAGTATAACAAATGTTAGTTATAATAAATTAGCTCAAACTTGCAGTTATTTCATGAATGAAGGGACTGCATACACTCTGTGGTTTTCCATGGGGAAGGACATAATTTATTATGACAGCCTAAGAAATTAACAGAGCAGCCTACAATTATAAACTGTTGACTAGCCAGCCCTTGAAGGCAAAGTTGAGATGTCCTTCTTAGCGCTATCTGTTCCCTATAAGACATAACTGCCTACCTACTGTCTTCTCTGACTTCAAAGTATGTCATACACTGTAACTCCAGTTGCACAGAAAAATCTTTCTCTGCTTTTGAGCTTTTGTATGTTCCAGTACCTGTCTATGTGTGTTACAATGACAAATGTCCTTATTAGAGACACATACAGAAGATACATACAGAGAAGGTAATGCAAGACTAAGGCAGAGGTTGGAGTGAGGGAGCCACAGACCAAAAAAGCAAAGAAATACCTGGACCCACCAGAAACTGGAAGTGACAAGGAACAGAATCTCTCCTAGAGCCTCTGGAGGCTACAGGTCCTGTTCACACCTTGATTTCCAACTACCGGCCTGCAGAACTATGAGAGAAGAAATTTCTGTTCTTTCAAGCCAGCAGCATTGTGCTAATTTATTATGCCAGCCCCGATAAGTTAATGGAATAGCCTACCATTATATTTATTGGCTGGCCCTTGAAGACAAAGTTTGCTGATCTTCATATTACAGCCATCTTTTCTAAAACACAGATCTAATCATTTCATTCCTGTGTGATAACAAAAAGTTCAAACTTATTAGCAAGACAGCTGGGTAACCTCTTTTTATTTTAGTTTTTGAGCACTGTGTTGTGTTTTAGGTAGCAGTTTACAGAGCAAACTAGTTTCCCATTCAATTATTTATACACAGATTATTTCGTGACTTTGGCTGCAATCCTCGCAATGTGTCAGCACTCTCCTCCTTTCCTCTCCAGGTTCCCAGTTTTCATTCATACAGTTTTCTTGACCCTTCCTCCTTTCTTGTCTTTGCTTTGGGGCAGGTGTTACCTATTTGGTCGTTTATACTTGACTGAGCAGAAAAACGTTTTCTTCACATGTATTATTGTTTGTTTTATAGGTCTAGTTAATCTTTGGCTGAAAGGTGGATTTCAGAAGTGGCTTCAGTTCTGAGTTATCAGGGTGTCCAAGGACTATAGTCTCAGGAGTACTTTCAGTATCTGTCAGACTATTAAGTTCAGCATTTTTTGTGAATTTGAATGTTATTCTACATTTTTCTCCCTCTCTGTCTGGGACCCTCTATTGTGATCCCTGTCAGAGTGGTCAGCGGTGGTAGCCAGGCACCGATTAGTTTTTCTGGGCTTAAGCTGGTGAGTCTGTGGTTCATCAGTCCTATGAACTAGTATTTTCCTTGTTGTTTTTCCCTCCACCATTCTTTTTTGGTCTGGATGGATTGAAATAAAAATATATCTCTTAAATGACCCTTCACAGGTTTTTAAGATTGTAGAAGCTACTCACCAAAAATGTACAACATTTTCTTTAGAAACTATGGTATGCCAGTTGACCTAGATGTTCTCCAAGACCATGGTCTTCATCCCTCAGCTCCAGTAACTCTGTCCTATGAGGTGTTTGGTTGTGTCTAACAAGTTTCTATAACTGTGCTCCTGTGTACTCTGCTACGTATATGAACATAGATGCTGCACATACAAATATGTATGCAAAACTATCCATAGCCAAACCTATGTATGTACGTGAGTGTACTCATTCCTACCTTTATTTAGCAGACACATCTATGTATCTATCTGCCTGTAAAGTTGTTTGTAGGGTTGTAGATGTTACAGTTTTATTTTTGCATTGCTCTCTGTCTCCTTTTGTATTGGCTGAATTGTACTGACTTTCCCTATATTGTGTATCGCCTTTCCTTGCGTTAGAGTTAACACATGTCTACTATCTAGTTAATGATTTTCTTTCTACCCTAATAACCATCAAAGATAGTTTCTGTGTATAAATCTTTTCCTGACTTATTATAAGTCATACAGTATTTGTCCTTTTGCCATTGACATTTTTGCTCGACCTACTGTCCTATAGATTGATCCATGTTGTGAGATGTATCAAGGATCCATCATTGTTCTTTTTTTTGTTATTATTATGATTGAGTGAAAATATACAATCCCATATAAATTTGCTCCCGCTGCTCTCCCTGCCTGGTGACAGAACACTCCTCTTCTCTGTTCTGTACATGTCCTATCCTCTTAAAAAACTCCTATCCCCTACCCTCCTATTTCCACCCTCTCCCCCACATCCAGTAAGAGGTCAGCTGGATGACATAGTATAGCTGCATAGAACCATAAAGTGCACACATGACATGGCCACTCTGTGTTACCAAGTCAAATCCATTTCTGTCCAAAGAGCTGACCTGCGTTATGATTTATGGACAAGGCCAGCATCATGGCCAGGGGCCATGCTACAAGGGGAACCCTGAGGGCCCTGGACCATCAACTGTGGTGTTTTAGTGGAGATTGCAGGGTGGACCCTTTTTTATTTTTGTGTTGCCAGTGAGATTCAGCTTTGTGAAACCCATCACGGCTATCACTGGTGGTGGCTGGGCACCATCTGGTTCTTCCGGTCATCATTATTCTTTATTGCTGTATAGTATCCCATTGTACATAGGTACTGTAATTTGTTTTTTCATTCATCTATTGGTGGGTACTTAGGTTGTTTCCATTTTTGCTTTTGCAAATAATGCTGCAGTGTGTCTATTCATGTGATGTCTCCTATTTCTCTAGAATGTATTCCTAGGAGTAGGATTGCTAGATCGTATGGCATTTATATTTCTAGGTTTTTAAGGAGGTACCATACCATTTTCAATAGTGTTTCTACCATTTTACATTCCCATAGGCAGTGTGTGAGAGTTTTTTTTTTTGATCTCCCCATAACCTTGCCAATGTTTATCGCGTGTTTCATCAGTGTCATTCTTACAGGAGTGCGACGGTATCTCATAATACTTTTTATTTGTTTCTCTCTAACAGCTATTGATCACAAGAACCTTTTCATTTACTTATTGGACACCTGAAGGTCCTCTTTGGTGAATTATCTGTTCATGTCCTTTACCCACAGTATGATTTGGTAGTTTGTCTTTTTTGTTGAGTTACTGAAGTTTTCTATATATTTTAGGGGTTAAACTTTTATCAGGTATGTCAGCGCCAAAGAATTTTTCCCAGTCTGTAATTTCTCTTTTTGCTGTCTTGGTGAAGTCTTTTGATGAGCATAAGTGTATAGTTTTTAAGAGGTCACAATTATGCAGTTTGTCTTATGGAGTTTGTGCACTTTTAGTTGTGTTTGATATCCTATTTACACCATACATTAGGGCCTCTAGCATTGTCTCTGTGATTTTTCCATGATCTTTTTAGTTTCAGGTTTTATGTTTAGGTGTTTCATCCCTCTTTAGTTGGTTTGTGTGTGTGATGTGAGGTGTGGATACTATTTCATGTCCCTTCTTTTTTAAATGTATGCTTCTATTTCTGTAAATTGACATCTGAGGACTGATTTTGATGGGTTCCAAGGGTTGTGGTATGCTGTATGTTTTCATTCTCATTTGAATCTAGGAATTTTTTTAATTTCATCTTTGATTTCTTCTGTCAGCCAGTGGTTTTTGAGAAAGGTGTTATTGAATTTCCATGTATTTGATTTTTTTACTTGTTCTTCTTGTTATTGATTTCTAGTTTTATAGTGTTGTGAACAGAGAAGAACAGTGTTATTTCAGTGATTCTTGCTTTGTGGCCTAGGATGTGGTCTTCTCTAGAAAATGACCCATGTGTGCTAGAAAAGGATGTATACTCTGCTGCTGTTAGGTAAATTGTTCTGTGTATGTCTAAGAGGTCAAGTTGATTGATTGTGATATTTATTGATCATGATATATTTGGTTGTTCACACCTCAAATTAATTTCTCATTCAAAAATTTATATATGTATTTTTTGTGACATTAGTTGCAGTCCTCACAATGTGACAGTACATTCCCACTTTTTATCATAGACCTTTGTGTCCATTTGACCAGTTTCTGTCCCTCCCTGCCTTATAATCCTGCTATTGGACAGAAATTGCTGATTTGGTCTCATGTATCTGACTGAACCAGTGTATCTTTTGTTTTATATTGCTGTCTAATCTTTTCCTGAAGCGTAGGCTTTGGGAATGATTTCATTTTTAGGTTAACAGAGCATCCAGGGGCTATGGTTTCGGGGTTCTTCCACTCACTATCAGATCATTGAGTCTGGTCTTTTTACCTGAATTTAAATTCTTTTCTACATTTTTCTTCTGCTCTGTCTGGGCTTCTCTGTTGTGTTCGCTATCAAGGTGGTCAGTGGCGGTACCCGGCAACCATCTAGTTCTTCTGGTCTGAGACTTGGTAAAGTCTCTTATTCATTTGGACCATGGTACTCGGGTTACTATTTTCCTTGTGTCTTTGATTTTCTTCATTTTCTTTTGCTTCAAGTGGGATGGGACCAGTTGATATGTTACATGGCCACTCACAAGTTTTTAAAACCCCATATGCTATTCACCAAAGTGGGATGTAGAACATTTTCTTTATAAACTGTGTTATGTCAAATGACAAAGATGTCTCCTGAAATGATGCTCCCCAGGCCTCAGCCTCCAGCTCCAGCTACTCTGTTCCTTAAAGTGTTTGGACATGTCTAGGTAGCTTCTTTGCGTTTGCTTTGGGTCAGTTCTGATTTCTCCTGTATTGTGTGTTGCCCTTCCTTTACTGAAATTGCCTCTGGTCAGCTATCTAGTTAATTTTCCTTTCCTCTTCCTCATGCCCTCATAATCTTCAAAGAATGCTTTTCTCTGTGTTTAATCTTTTTCTTGAGTTCCCATAATAGTGGTCTCATACAATGTTTGTCCTGTTGTGACTGATTTAATTCACTTAACATAATGCCCTCCAGATTAATCCACGTTGTGAGATGTTTCATGGGTTCATCACTGTTCTTTTTCATTGCATAGTATTCCCTTGTGTGTATGTACCATAATTTGTTGATGACTGTTTAGGTTGTTTTCATCTTTTTGCTGTTGTGAATAGTGCTGCAGTGAACATGAGTGTGCTTATGTGTATTCATGCAACGGCTCTTATTTCTCTGGAGTGTATTCCTGGGAGGGGGATTCCTGGATTCTATGGTATTTCTGTTTTTATCTTTTTAAAATTTATGATCTTGTTTTAGGTAAAAGTTTATAACTCCAACTAATTTGTCATACAAAAATTTATACACATATTGTTTTGTGACACTAGTTGACTCCCCACAATGTGACAGCATACTCCCCTCCTCTACTCCAGTGTCCATTCAACCAGTGTGTCTCTTTCTGTCTTCTCATTATGTTTTATTTTTTGACAGAATCTGACCATTTGGTCTTGTGTGTCTATTTGAACTAAGAAGCACTTTCCTCAGATGGATATACACTTATGCCAGCACCGTTTAATGGACTTTGGGCCTTTGTCAAATATCAGCTACTCATAGGAGGCTGGATTATGTACAGATTCTCCAGTCTGTTCCATTGGTCTATATATCTGTTGCTGTACCAGTAGCAGGCTATTTTGACTACTGCGGTAGTATAACAGGTTCTAAAATCAGATAGTATGAGCCCTCCCACTTTGTTGTTCTTCTTTAGTAATGTTTTATTTGTCTGGGGCTTCTTCCCTTTCTGTATGAAGTTGGTGATTTGTTTCTCCATCTTGTTTGTTAAAAATGCTGTTGGAATTTGGATCAAGATTGCGTTGTATCCATAGATGACTTTGGGTAAAACTGACATTTTCAGAATGTTGAATCTTCCTAGCCATGAGCATGGTATATTTTTCCATTTACATATGTCTCTTGGCTTCTTGCAGTAGTAGTTTGTGGTTTTCTTTGTATAGGTCTTTTACAGCTTGAGCTAGATTTATTCCTAAGTACCTTATTTCTGTGGGGGCTATCACAAACGGTATTGATTTCTGTGATTTCCTTTTCAGAGTTCTCTTTATTGTTGTAAAGCAATCCAGCTGGCTTTTGTATGCTTATCTTGTATACCCTTACTTTGTTCTAAGAGTGATGACAGGAAACATCTGACTATTCCACTATCATGGCCTTGATCCTTCAATGTGATATTTAGATCTTCTCTATTGTTGTTGAGTTTCTTTCTGGTTGTTCTGTCTTTCACTGAAAGTTGAGTGTTAAAGTCTGTTACTATTATTGTAAAGCTATTTTTCTTTTCAGTGCTGTTAGAGTTTTATGCATTTTGGAGTTCTAGGTATTTTGGAGTTCTGTCTTTTGGTGCATATATATTTAGTATGGTTGTGTCTGGTTAGTGGGTTGATCTCTTAATCATTATAAAATGTCTTTCTTTGTCTTTTATTGTGGATTTTGCTTTAAAGTCTATTTTATGTGAGACTAATATTGCTGCTACTTCTCTTTTTTGGTTACTGTTTGCTTGATATTTTTTTTCGTCCTTTGATTTTTTTGTTTAGTTTATAACTTTGTGTCTAGAGTGTGTCTCTTGTAGACAGCATGTTGATAGGTCCCATTTTTAAATCTGCTCTGCCAATCTTGATCTCTTCACTGGTGCCTTTAAACCATTTATGTCTGTGTGATTATCAATAGGTATGAGTTCACTGATGCTATTGTGTTCAATTTTTTTTGTGTGTGAGGTGTTGATAGTTCCTTTGCTCCACATAATTTTCTGAGCTAAGTTCTTTCTCTTGTAGGTTTTCTTTTCATTGCCTTCATTGATGTTGATTTTGTGTTTACTGAATCTTTATTATTTTCTTCTTTTTTTAGTATGATGAGTTTTGTTGTCGTTAAGTGCCATCAAGTTAGTTCTAACTCATAGCAACACTTTGTACAACAGAAAAATACAGTGCCCAGTCCTGTGCCATCTTCATAATTGCTGTTATAACTGAGCCATTGTGTCAGCACTGTGTCAGTCTATCTCATTAAGCGTTTTCCTCTTTTTCATTGACCCTCTACTTTACCAAGCTTTATGTCCTTCTCTCTGGACTGATAATGCTTGATAACATGTCCTAAGTGTGTAAGAAGACCTGTTGCTATCCTTACTTCTAAGGAACATTCTGTCTGTTATTCTTTCAAGACAGATTTATTCATTCTTCTGGTAGTCTGTAGTATATTTAGTATTCTTGACCAACACCGTAACTCAAAGGCATTAATTTTGGGGTTTTTTTTTTTTTTTTTTGGCTCACAAATTTTTATTAACTGAAGTCCGTGTTTTATTCAGATTTCCTTGAGTGTTACCTATTTTCTGTCCTGGGATTCTATCAAGGATATCAGTTATACTTAGTCTCCATATCTCCTTAAGCTCTCACTGCTTACTTCTTTCCTTTTTCTTTTCTTTTTTCTTCTCTTAATCTCTTTCACTTTGTTTTCTTGTTCGCTTGTTTGAATGTTTCTGCTCTATGCTAAACACTGAGCATATAAAGCAGGCATGGTATTTCCTTTATGAAACTCACAGTCCGATGAGGGAAAATGAAGATGAAAAAAGTAGCAACTTGGTGAAGATGGTTATACTAAGTGCCGTGAAGGATATGAACAGTTGACATACACAGTCAGCTTCAGGAGCAATGCTATCTGATTTATTTTAAGATTATTCTTAGTGAATATAAGAGGCAACAGAAATACCAGTTAAGGAAGATATTATAATAGTCAGAGTTATAAATGATAGTGGCTTGGGTTAAGGTGGTATGCCAGCAGCAGAATTAGAAATAGTAGCCAAATTCCAGAGATATTATTTGAGAAAGAAACAAGGGGACTTGTTGATGAAAGTAAGGCATCTAGGATGAGAGAGAAGACAGAATCAATTACCAATCCTCAGTCTAAATTATCTGTACCTCAGTCATGCTAATCATTTGTTACTCATTATACTTGAGAAGGAGAGAGTCTTAAGGCTTTACATTTACTGAACCCTCTAGCGAAATACCATTTCCTTTCTCTGTTTCCTAAATGGAAAATAATTTCTTTTCAGTATTCTGTTCAAATGTTACTGCCTTTGGGAGGTCCTATTGGACAACGCCTCTCTAATACTAGCTCCTCTTCACCTCGCAGAATTAGGTAGCCTCCCGCCTCCGTGTCCTCTCCTTGTTGTTGTACTGTTTTCCTTTGTTTATACATCTAGTCTTTCATGACATTGTATCATATTCATTGTGCGGTTCCTGGCACAGAGATTTCTAAATGAATGTCTAATTGATATGATAGTTTCACAGAAACAGAAAAACAAAACAATTGCAGTTTTCTCATAAGGAAGCCGTAATCACAAGAATCAGTGGTAAATTTAACATTATTCGTGATGTACTTACAACTACTAATCTTTTGCAAGCACTTTCTTTTTTCAAACTTGTTATTTAAACAAGTGTCCTTTATCCTAAAATGTATTTTGTAGGATTCTATATTGAGAGACACCTCAAGTTGCATTTTTTTTTCCACATGTGACTTTAGTTTTCCAAAGTGATTTCCCATGCATTTGTCCTCATGCCAGTCTGAGAAGAAAAACTTTTGCTCAGGAAATTACTGCCCATGTAAGACATTTCCTAGATAATCATTGACCACCCCTCCCATACCCACTTTACAGAAATCTACTCCGAGTATACATGATTCTTCCCGAGATTTCTTTTTGCATTGACAGTGTTCATTTTTCAATTCTGTTACTCTTTTGGATTCAGGTAAGACCTACAGTGTGTATTTCTACAGTTGAGAGTCACTCTCGTAAGTCAAAGAACTAAAATCCCAAACTTTGGTTAATTGAACATTTATGTGGATGTTACTAAATGTGTGTGTGTGTTTTCCAATATCCTCTTGTTTTAAAATAGTATTTTCTGTTTCATAGCAATAAAATTAGACTATGATTATGTAGCTTGTTCAGAAACCCTGATGATGCAGTGGTTTAGAGGTATGGCTACTAACCAAAAGCCCAGCAGTTTAAATCCACTGGCCACTCTGTGGAAACCCTATTGGGGGTTGTATTCTGTCCCACAGGTCACCGTGAGTGAGAATCAACTCGATGACAGTGAGTGTGGTTTGGTTTTCATGTAGCTTATTCAGCTTGATGATGAACAGTTTTATATATTTAATCTACTTAAATCTGACAGGGTTTTCCTTTCTCAAATAGAGATACCTGCTTTGTATCTATTTTTGTATGAGAAATATATTCCCGAACTGGTCTTATTTTTATAAATTATAAACTTTATTTCTTAAAAATTAAGAGTAAATTCCAGCACATGTGCCTTTTTCAACTTTTTAAAAGTTCCTACCAAGAGTTTTTCCCAACCCAGGGGGTTGGGGAAGGAGGGGGAATATGTTTTGCTTGGTCCTGCTTTCTGCCGCGGCATATTGTAGTACAAAATGCTTAGAAAGCCTGTAATACAAATACACACAAATGCAGCCACTTTTCAAAGCTTTTAGGATGTCACGATCTTAAAAAAAGCTAGCTAATTCTCTGTGAAGTTTTAACTTATGAGTTGGAGTCAGAAAATTATGGCTTGTTTCCAGACCACAAACACTCAAAGATGGTCACTGAACTTACACAAACTGTAAATGTTTTCACTGTTTATTCCTATTATGTGTGGGATAGTCGTCTTTATGTTTACTTAGTAGCTTGAGTCAGTAATATCAATTTGACATTTAAATTCCTAGAAGACATGAGCTGATTCTGCTGAAAATACTCTATTTTGTGTTTTGGATACTGATACATGTATATGAATGCTTTCAAAATAATACTTAATGATAATAAATCAACTTTCCAAAGCTCTTTCTGGAAAAATGTTTTTTCCCTAATACCATCAAATACAGATCATTTTAAAAAAAACAAAAAAAAATAAACCCACTGACATCAAATTGACTCTGGCTGACAGTGACCCTATAGGACTATAGCAAAGGGTAGAACTGCCCCATAGAATTTTCAAGGAGCACCTGGTAGATTTAAACTGATGAACTTTTGATTAGCAGCCATAGACCTTAATAGTATACCACCAAGGTTTCTGGTAAGGTCTAAGCTGAGTCAGGTCTCCTGTTGCCTTTAAGAGGATTCCACTCATAGCAACTCTGTAAGGACAGAGTAGAACTGCCTGTAGGGTTTCAGTGGAGCCACTGGAGGATTTGAACTGTTGACCTTTTTGTTAGCAGCCATGGGGTTAGTCTAAAATGAACAGGGTCAGCAGAATAACAAAAAATATCTTCTCATGTTAGCTCCAGAGAGAACAGCAGCAGGACAGCCTTACCCAAAAAGAAATCCAGCCAGCACTTAGCTGTTGAGTTAAATGAGAACAAGGTATTCATTTTTAGAAACATAGATCTGTCTCCTAGATAATGGTAAATGTTTCTCCTTAAATGTAAAGCTGACTCTGAGGTCAGAATTGTTCAATGAAGATTATTCAAAAGAGAACTTCTAACAATTCTTTTGGAAGATCAATTAGTTTGATTCATAATCTAAAGAATAAAACGATCATGTATTTGTTAGGCACCGTCAAGTCGGTTCCAACTCACAGTGACACTATGCACAGCAGAACAAAACACTGCCAGGTCTTGCGCCACATCTACAATTGTTTTAACGCTTAAGACCATTGTCCATTTTGTCGAGGGTCTCCCTCTTCTTCACTGACCCTCCACTCTACCAAACATGATATCCTTCTCCAGGGACTGATCCTTCCTGACAACGTGTCCAAAGTATGTAAGATTCAGTCTTGCCATTTTTGCTTCCAAAGAGCACTCTGACTGTACTTCTTCCAGAACGTATCTGTTTGTCCTTTTCATGGTCCACAGTACATTCAACACCACAATTCAAAGACATCAATTATTCTGTCTTCTTTGTTCACTGTCCAGCTTTTGCATACATGTGATGCAATTGAAAATACCGTCGCTTGGGTCAGGCACACTTTAGTCTTCAAGGTGACATTTTTACTTTTTAATGCTTTAAAGAGATCCTTTGCAGAAGATTAACCCAATGCAATGCATCTTTTGATTTTTTGACTCCTACTTCCATGGGCGTTGATTGTTGACCCAGGTAAAACGAAATCCTTGACAAGCTCAATCTTTTCTCCAGTTATCAAGATGTTGCTTGCTGGTCCAGTTGTAAGGACTTCTATTTTCTTCACATTGAGGTGCAATCCACAATGAAGACTGTGATCCTTGATATTCATCAGTAAGTGTTTCAATTTTTCTTTGCTTTCAACAAGTAAGGTGATGTCGTCTGCATAACACAGATTGTTAATGAGTCTTCCTTCAATTCTAATGCCTTGTTCTTCTTCATATAACCCAGCTTCTTGTATTACTTGCTTGGCATACAGATTGAAAACGTGTGATGAAAGGCTATAACCCTGATGCACACCTTTGCTGAATTTAAAACCATGCAGTGTCCCCTTGCTCTGTTCTCATGACTGCCTTTTAATCCATGTGTAGATTCCTCATGAGCACAAGAAACCGTTCTGAAATTTCTATTCTCCACAATGTTATTTACAATTTATTTTGATCCAATAGCTGAATGCTTTCACGTAGTCACCAAAACATGGATAAACATCTTTCTTGAATTCTTCGCTTTCAGCCAAGATCCATCTGACTTTAGCAGTCATACTGGTTCCATGTACTCTTCTGAATCTGGCTTGAATTTCTGGAAGTTCTCTGTTAACATACTGCTGCAGTCACTTTTGAATGATCTTGAACAAGTTTTTCTTGCATGTGATATTAATGATAATATTTGAGAATTTCTGCACTTGGTTGGATCACCTTTCTTGGGACTATGAATGAATGTGGTTTTTTTCCAGTTAGTTAGCGAGGTAGCTGTCCTCTAAATTTCTTGGCATAGACAAGTGAGCACTTCTAGCTCTGCATCTGTTTGTTGAAACACCTCAATTGATATTCCATCAATACCTGTAGCTTTGTTTTTCAGCAGTGCCTTCAATGGCGCTTCAATTTCTTCTATCAGTACTGTTGGTTCCTGATCATATGCTACCTCTTGAAACAGTTGGATGTCTACTAGTTCTATCTAGTTTAATGTCTCCTTGTATTTCTTCCATCTATTTTTGATGCTTCCTTTGTCATTTAATATTTTCCCTGTAGAATCCCTCACTATTGCAACTCAAGATTTGAATTTTTCTTCAGTTCTTTCATCTTGAGAAATGCAGTGTGTTCTTCCCTTTTGGTTTTCTATCTTCAGATCTTGCAACAAGTATAACACTTTATCTTCTTGAGCTGCCTTTTGAAATTTTCTGTTCAGTTCTTTTACTTCATCATTTCTTTCTTTTGCCTCAGCTACTCAAAGTTCAAAAACTAATCTCAAAGTCTCTTCTGCCATCCCACTTGGTCTTTTCTTTCTTTCCTGTCTTTTTATTGACTTCTTGCTTTCTTTGTGGGTGATGTCTTTAATGTCTTTCACAACTCATCTGGTCTTCAGTCATCAGTGTTGCATGCAACAAATCTGTTCTTAAGGCAGTCTCTAAACTCAGGTGGGATATACTCAAGGTCATACTTTGGCTCTTGTAGACTTGCTCTAATTTTCTTCAGTTTCAACTTGAACTTGCATATGACCAGTTGATGGTCTGTGCCATAGTCAGCATCTGGTCTTGTTTTGACTGCTAACATTGAGCTTTGCCACCATGTCTTTTCATAGACATAGCCTATTTGATTCTTCTGTATTCCATCTGTTGAGGCCCATGTATATGGCTGATATTTAAGTTGGTGAAAAGGTATTTGCAATGAAGTCACTGGTCTTGCAAAATTCTGTGATGTGATCTCTGGCATCATTTCTGTCACCAAGTTTGTATTTTCCAACTACTGATCCTTCTTTGTTTCCAGCTTTTGCATTTCAATTACCAGTAATTATCAGTGCATCCTGATAGCAGGTTCAATCAATTTTGAACTTCAGAAACTGGTAAAAATCTTCCATTTCTTCATCTTTGACCTTAGCGGTTGGTGCATATATTTGAACAATAGCTGTATTAACTGGCCTTTCTTGTAGGTGTGTGGATTTTATCCTATTGTTCACAGCATTGTACTTCAGGCCAGATCATGAATTGTTCTTTTTAATGATGAGTGTAACACCATTCCTCTTTAAGTTTTCATTCCAGGTGTAGTAGACCATATGATTGTCTGATTCAGAATGACCAGTACTGCTCCATTTCAGCTCACTAATGCCTAGGAGGAAGACAGGAGAAGATGTCTTTGAATTGTGACATTGGAGAAGAATGTTGACTGTAACATGGACTGCCAAAAGAATAAACAGATCTTTTCTGGAAGAAGTACTACCAGAGTGCTCCTCAGAAGCAAAGATGGCAAGACTTCATCTTACATACTTTGGACATGTTGTTAGGAAGGATCAGTCCCTGGAGAAGGACATCGTACTTGGTGGAGTGGAGGGTCAGCAAAAAAGAGGAAGACCCTCAGTGAGATGGATTGACACAGTGTCTGCAACACTGGGCTTAAGCATAAAATTAATTGTGGATGTGGTGCAAGACTGGGCAGTATTTCGTTCTGTTGCACATAGGGTTGCCATGAGTCAGAACTGACTCACCAGCACCTAACAATAATAAGAAAAAAAGAGCAAACAAATAATAAAAAAGAAAAAACTGCTGGATGGTACACATCAATTAAATGTCTTATAATATTATACTGGTAAATCACTATCATTGCTTAGAGAAACTAAGAATCATTTTTATCACTTGTCCACCTCATTCAATTCAGAATGAGCATCTTTAGGGTTGCAATTTTTTTGTTTTCTGTCTTTTGTCATTGTCGTTTTATTAGTTTATTTTGCCTCTCTGACAATAGTATACTGTGATGCTCTCTGGACTAAGAACTTCAAAGGTAAACAGGAATAAAGAGTGTAGGTGTAAGCCAAGCCAAGCCAAGTGCCGTTGAGTTGGGTGGGTATAAAGCTTTCTGTAATTCTGTCGCCCTTTAATTATACTGTTTCTAGAACAGGAGGAAAGTAAGGATAGTCTGAAACATCCTCAGGGAGCTGGCTACTTAGGATCACTAAATCACAGTCCCTGAGCAAAGTCTATTTTAACAATAGCCACAGAGTCCTTTCTAAAGTATTGCCTCATCTTTAATATTTTAAGCCCAATGTCTTAAGTGATACACTGGTTATTTTCCTCACTCTAGATGATTCCTGCTTCAGTGGGCTGCTTTATGTCTCAGGTTTCAGTGTATGGTCTGCTGGGTATAGTAAAGACATTTCACATTTGTCTGCTGAGATTGCTAACACACATCTGACAAGCTGCTGGATGTAGGAGTGAAGCAAAGTTTTCTCTCAATGTGCTTCTTTTGTTCTACCTTAGGGCTTAAAATGATTTTCTTACAAATCCTCAATCTTTTTTTTTTCTTATTGAAAGTGAATGAAAAATAAGTTATAAGTCTTACTATAGTTTACTCTGGGACTAAACAGTGCAATAGAAGATCTTTTGAAATCCTTAATGGTTGTGTCTGAAAAGCTCATAGATTTGAATTTCTTTTAAATTTAATGTTAAATAGGCCAAGTATATTTTTAAGTGCTACATCTGCTAACCATGTAGTCGGCAATTCAAATCCACCAGGCACTTCTTGGAAACTCTGTGGAGCAGTTCTGCTCTGTCCTGTAGGATCATTATGAGTTGGACTGATTCGACGGCAGTGGTTTCTTATTGTTGCTGTTGTTGGTATATATATTACGGAAAAATTATAAATTGAAATAATGTTTTCCAGAGTCTTTACTTTCTCTCAAAGGCTATGGGAAGGTTCTTCCTTCCAGTCTCAGTATTATTATTATGCCAAATAAACTCTCACAGACTTGGAATAATTATGCTATGTTCCTGTGACCCAGTGATTAAGAGCTATAGCTGCTAAACCAAAAGTTCAGCACTGTGAAACCACCAGCCACTCCACGGAAGCCCTGTAGGGTAGTTCCACTCTGTCCTACAGGTTTGCTGTGAGTAGCAATCAACCAGCGGCAATCAGCCATAACAAAGTACCACAAAGTGGCTAGTTTAAACAACAGTCTCACAGTTTTGGAGACCCTAAATCTGAGTTCAAGGTGTCAGCAAGTTTTCTTGGAAGCTCTAAGACACAATCCTTTCCTGTCTGTCTCAGTTGCCAGAAGCTCCAGGCATTCTTTGGCTGTAGATACATCTTCACATGGCTATCTTTCGTCTGTCTGTCTCTCTGCATCTTTTTTCCTCTTATATAAGGACACAACTATGATTGTGTTAGAACACACTCTATTACTGCATGACCTCATGTTAACACAACTGATAACATCCTCAAAGACTATTTTCAAGCAAGGTCACTGTCCTCACGTACCAGGGCTTAAGGCTTTAACACATCCTTTTTCAGGAACACGAATCAACTGCTAGCAATGGATATCTGAGTTTTTACATACAGTGTTTTGAAATTGGATTTTCAAAGTCATCATTCATTGTATTTATTTTTGAGAGAGGTGTGGTAGGGTACAACGCTAAGAACATGGACTTTGGCATTGCCCAGACCAGTGTAGTCCTGTCTCTTCCACTCACTGAGTGCACTTGGATGAGTCACTGTGTTACTTTGTGCCCCAGTTTCCTCACTTATAAGCTAGACAGAACAGAAAAATAAAACTATTACCACTGAGCTGATTCCAATTTATAGCAGTAGGACAGAGCAAGGTTTCCAAGCCTATAAATCTTTCTTTTTAATTGTGATTGAGTGAAAGTGTACAATCTGGTTTAAATTTGCGTGCCCGCCTATGTGCAGCTCCTACTGCTCTCTTTGCCTGGTGACAGCACACTTCTCCTTTCTGTTCTATACATGTCGTATCCTCTTAACAATCTCCTGTCCCCTCCTCTCTACCCTCTCTACTCCCCTTTAGTAAGAGGCCAGTAAGATGGCATTCTATAGATGCATAGGACCATAAAATGCACAGACAACATGGTCTCTCTGTGTCACTGAGTCTAATCCATGCCTGTCCGAGGAGTCCACCTCAGTAATGATTTATAATCAGGGCAGCACTGGGTCTAGGGGCCATGTTCCCAGGGGAATCCTCAGGCCTTCGGACCATCAACTGCAGTCTTAGAGTGGAGTTCTCAGGGTGCACCCCTTTTTATTCTCATATTGCCACTGGGACTCAATTTTGTGAGCCTCATCACGTCTCTAAATCTTTTTAGAAACAGACTGCCATATATTTCTGCTACCACAGAATCCTGGTGGGTTCTAATAGCTCATCTTTCAGTTAGCAGTCCAGTGCTTAACCACTTCATCACCAGGTCTCCCAGAAAAAAAAATAAATCTACCTCTAAAAATCTTGGCAAAGAAACGAGGTATATATGTAGAGCCTGGCACAGTACCTTGCATTGTAAAGGCTCAGTAAGTGGGAATTATTTTCTTTATTATCAAATGTCTAAAGTGTCAGACAGAAAAACAAAGAATATATATTTCAATATACTTATAAAAGTGTGTCTTGAATACCTACTGATTCTAAATTAACACTTTCTACGTGTGACACATAAACCCTGTTAGTAGAGTGGTTGGTTAAGTGCTATGGCTGTTAACCAAAATGTTGACAGTTCGGATCTACCGAGTGCTCCTTGGAAGCTCTATAGGAGAGTTCTGCTCTGTCCTATAGGGTTGCTATGAGTTGAAATCCACAGCAATGGGTTTGGTTTGCTTTTTTTTGGACATGTGATGTGAAAGACATGGGAAGCCTATTCTTTTCTAGAGAATATGTTAAAGCGTTAGAATTCATCCCCATTAAATTATCAGAAGTTACTTGTATATTCATATGCATGTAGAACCGTGACAGACACTAGGTCAGGACTAATAGTTCAGGATAAAATGTATTAGCATACATTTGAAATTAAGGAGCCCTGATGGCCCAGTGGTAACCCTGATGGTGTAGAGGTTAAGTGCTATAGCTGTTAACCAAAGCACTGGCAGTTTGAATCTACCAGGTGCTCCTTCAAAACACCATGGTGCAGTTTACTATTGAGGTTACTGCTGAGTCAGAATTGACTTGAGGGCAACAGGTTTGGTTTTGGTTTTGGTGGCACAGTGGTTAAGAGCTTGGCTGCAAAAAGAAAGGCCAGCACTTTTTCCAACATCTACCTTGTAATTTTTGACAAAAAATAGAAAATGTTCGTTTAAGACTTGAGATGTTATCATATACAAATATGAAATTATTGATATTAAGATTAAATCTGCCATCTTCCTATTAGCTTTCTCTGTCTCATTTATTCATTATCTTTTCCCTAGTTTTCTACCTTGTTTTGTATTCATTGGAGCCCTAGAGGCACAGTGATTAAGACCTATGACTGCTAACCAAAAGGTCTACGATTCAGATCTATCAGCCACTCCTTGGAAACCCTATGGGTCAGTTCAACTGTGTCCTATGGGGTCCCTATGAGTCAGAATCTACTCCACTTTAACAGCTTCTTGTTTTTATTGATTGAACATTTTCTTTATTACTGTAATTTATGCCCTTGGTTAGTATAATAGCTTTGTCTTTTGTAATTTTAATAGTTGTTTTGGGATTTATACTATGCATCTTTAAGATATCATGACCTCAGTTCAAGTAATATTTTGCCACTTCACATGTTGTGTAAGTACCTTACAAGACCTCTTCTCTAAATAACTGGTAAATTTGGATTTGATATCAAACACTGGATTTTGACTTATAGAAAAACTCATTGCCATTGAGTCGATTCTAACGAGTGCTTGGAACTGTAGTTATTCTGTTCTAGTTATTGTTGTGATTCACCAAAGTTTTAAAAATTCAGTTCTCTTTCATTTTTGCTTCATCAACCATGACTGAACCACTTAGAACGAGTTCAAACTTGTTTATTATTCTCTGAACTCAAGTTTATATTCTGCAAACGGATAACTTGGAGAAATTTTGCGTAAAGAAATAAGGCTACCAAATTAATTTCTTATCTTGCAAATAATACTGCATTTTTACATTAACTTGAATTTTATACATCCCAAGAACTTGTAATTATTTTTAGAAAGTAGCAGTATTAAACTATTTCATTGATAATTCTAAAGAGTCAATGATGTTCAGTTTTAGTCGTTGTCTCGAAACTTTTCAATACAAAGAAAAACACCATGTAAAGTATATTATTTTTTAATTCTACTTTTCAAAACATACTAGATTTTCCACAGTATTAAGTTACTTTAAAAATTGTATTGTGATTTTAAAAACACTCCTAAAATACTGTATAAACATTAAATTGAAGATTCCAAATAATTTTTTAGTAAGAAATTCTCAACTTAATAATATAAAATACACTAGAAATAAACTTTTTTTATTTAGGAGACATATAACTAACAGTAGTACATAAAATTGGTAAGAATTTATTCATGAAATACTAGAAATACAAAGTATGTTACCATACTTAACCATAGTGGTTTAGTGGTTAAGTTCTATGGCTGCTAACCAGAAGATTGACAGTTCAAATCCACCAGGCACTCCTTGGGAACTCTTTGGGGCAGTCATACTCTGTCTGTAGGGTCTCCATGAATCAGAGTCAACTCAGTGGAAGTATGTGTAATACATCAATGCATAAAGGCAAAGTGTAATATTTAGTACTTTAATATTCACCCTATTTCTAAGTTGAAGAATTGTCATAACATTACACAAAATAAACATTTCCTTACAAATATAGATTTGACTTAACTTATTCCATATACAATTACATGTTCTTTAAGAACAAACATCATTGCAATAAACCATAATTATACTTAATTTAAGAAAATGTCCTCTAATATTTTTTTAGCTAAGCTATCCCTATTGTCTTGTAAGCTGAATTTCAAATCTGAGAAAGCTCTTTCGGGTACTGACCTAAATAGCTCGTGTTCCAGAAACTACCTTAACAATTTCATATAAATGGGGATATTGCTAATGATTTTCTTCCCCAGATTCAGTACTTTCTTGCCCTCTCAACTCTTTGTATTTATACACCATCAAAGCTTTTACTATATAGTTAATATTAACAGTGCAGTTGTTTGATCTCAATTTTAACTTCTTTCTTTCATTATGAGAAATAATTCCATCTCCTTTGAAATGAGAGTAGCTCCTGAATTGCTTTCCTTTGTTATGCTTTCAGTATTGTTCCTTTTCAGATTTCCTATCATTTCCCAAATGCTTTAAATGTAATATGGCCTTCACTTTAAGTATGGAACTAATTAGAGTTTGATATGGATGATCTACAAAAACTGCTCCTAAGATGCTCTCCTTTTTAATGATAAATTTTTCCCTGACATTTGATTTTTTCAGTATGTTTCCAAATGTATTAACAGTTCTTAATTTTAGCTTAGTTTCAATCCACACTAAAAACATCACTTAACAGTAAATAATACTTTATGCTAAATAATAATAATTAAAATATTAATTGTTCACTTTACACTCTTACTGTAAGTTTCTTTAGAGGTTTTAAAGTTCCCCAAATTAATTGGACATATACCCATTTGTCGTTAAAAATATTTCGTATTATTCTCAGCTAATACATTGCATAGATTTTTGCATCCTAGTGAAATTTCTAGCACAGTGTGTATACTCTTTCATCTTGTTGGGCAAACCATGCAAGTATCCTTAAATTGTTCTCTGAAAATTTGGTAGACAATGTCGAAATACGAAGCATTCAAATGAATTCTCAATATTCTAAAAATTCTTCCAGTTCAGCATCTTTTTTTGCATTTTTAATAACTGACATGTATATGGAGTATACTTTAAACCAGTCAATCTTTTCTTATAACCTTGTTGCTTTCACCACACTCTGAGATGGTTATCTGCAAGTCAGGCAAGTATACTAAGTCAGAGTAATCAAAACTGTCATTTTGCCCAGACATTGAACATTTGACTTCACTACAATTTCTGAACAAACCAGCAAATTTTATCATATTAGAGTCATTATCCATCATTACAGAATAAATCTGTTGTAAATCAATGTTGCTCTTCTCTAAAATTTGATACAGTGGTTTTTATGTATAGACCTGTGGGTTTTTCTTTTCATTCTTTCATTCCTAGCGTCAACAGATGTATTTTAACATTTTGTGCAAACTGACCATTATTTCCTAGAATTGACCAACTCAATCTGTGGTCAACAACCACTCTCAAAAAAAATATTCATTTTTCTAGCTTACTGCTGATTTGGGAACTAAGTTTTAAAGACAAACGATGTGTCATTTCCCTAGTGTTCTCTGAACTGATTTTAAAAAATGGACCAAATGAAGCAATAATTGTATTTAAATTTTTATGGAATCCTAAATATTCAATTAATTCAAAAGAACAGCCATAACAGTAACTAACCAACAGTAACACATGTGGACAATGGTTTACCTAATCTCACTTCGAGGCATTCTGGAATGGCAAACTCATCTGATGTTTTTTGTTACTTATTCAGAATACTTTTTTTTATGACTGAGTGAAAATGTACATTCACATATAAATTTACCTGCCCACCTATATGCAGCTTCCACTGCTTTCCCTGCCTGGTGACAGCACACTCTTCATCTCTTCTCCATACATGTCTCATCCACCCAACAGTCTCCTTTCTCCTCCTCTCCAGCCACTCCCCTTCCTCCAGCCAGAGGTATTCAGAACACTTGTGACACTCTGTTGAATCCTTTTCATCTTCTTGATTTACACTGCATTACGCTTCAGGTGCTTCTCTGAATCCACTTCAAGGTCTCCGATCCTATCTGTGTTGCGAATTTTACACATGCTTTTATTTTCAATTCTTTTTTATACTTGAAAAATTCTTGACACAGATTTTCTATGGTTCATCCCATACTAGAATTCAAGGGCTAAGAAATAATATTAACTAGATAGTGGACAACTACCACCCATGACTGCTATGATAAGGACCACAAAAGAGGGTCCCTGACAGCTGGAGAAAAATGTAGAACAAAATTCTTTTTTTTTTTTTTACATTTTTTTTTTAATTTTTATTTTTATTTAACATAACTGAGTGAAAATGTACATTCATGTATAAATTTACATGCCCACCTATATGCAGCTTCCACTGCTCTCCCTGTCCGGTGACTGCACACTATTCCTCTCTGCTCCATGCATGTCTCATCCTCCCAACAGTCTCCTTTCCCCTCCTCTCCGTCCACTCCCCTTCCTCCAGCCAGAGGTCAGTAAGATGATATCCTGTAGATGTATAGAACCACAAAGTGCTTCCAATATATGGTCACTCTGCATTGCCAAGTCCAATTTATTCCTGTCCAAAGAGTGGACCTTTGTTATAATTTATGGGAAAGGGCAGCATCAGAGCCAGGGGCCATGCTCTCAGAGGAACCCCCAAACTGCTGGACCATCAATTGAGGTCTTTTAGTGGAGATCTCATGATGCACCTCTTTTTATTCCTGTGTTGCCAGTGAGACTCCTCTCTGTGAGCTCCATCATGGCTATCACTGGTGGTGGCCAGGCACCATCCGGTTCTTCCGGTCCCAAGTCGATGTAGGCACCCACTCTTGTGGGTCTCTCTGTCTTCTCGGTTGTCTTTACCGCATGTCATTTTGGTCCTCGGTGAGCATCTGTTCCTGCTGAGTTGGGACCATTTGCTGTGTCCTTGGATGGCAGCTTGGCAGCTTTTAAGACCCCAGACGCCACTCACCAACGTGGGGTGCAGAGAGCTCTCTTAGCAAAATGCTAGTTGTGCCAGTTGGCCTGGAATTCGCCTAAGAGCATGGTCCCCTGCCTCCTGCCCCAGCTACTCTATCCTTGCAGTATTGAGTTAAGATGGAAGGAGTACTTAAGTTATGCTGAAGTCCACTTAATGTTGAGAACAAAATTCTAACTAACGAAAAAAGACCAAACTGACTGCCCTGACAGAGACTGGAGACACCCTACGAGTATGGCCCTGGACACACTTTTAACTCAGTACTGAAGTTACTTCCAAGGCTCATCCTTCAACCAAAGATTAGACAAGCCCATAAAATAAACAATAATACATGTAGCTTAATCACTTTTTTTCTCCCCCTGCCAAAGGTAGTTTGCTTACGTAAAGGTGCTTATCAGCCCTCAACTGAATACTTGAGGGGACCCTCTGCAGATCTCTGCAGCTTTTTCTCTGGACATCTCTCTTCTCTCTGATACTCCTTCCTGTGAATTCTAGCTCTCTGTGTCTCCCTAGACTCTTGGCTCTATCTCCTCAACTCAGGGAATCCTCCAGAATCCATTTGGGTTCTCCCTTGCTGTCCTGTGACTAGAGCAGTAGCCAAGCCAAGCCAAGTGCCGTCGAGTCGGATCCGAGGAAAGCAAATTATAGGGTTTGCTACCTCTTGAGGATCATTGTCTTTCATTGCCTAAGGCTCAGTGTCTTGAAAATCATTGTTTCATATATTTTGTCCAGTTTTTGGTTGCTTCAAGGAAAAACATTTCACTAGCAACAGAAAGTGTGATTTATACATACAAATTAGTCTCTATTACTTTGTCTTGACTGGGAGTTGAAAAATTACAATGAAATAAGGTTATTAGCATCTTTTATTACCTGTCTCGTTGAGGAGGACATCTCTAGTGGCAGGATTATTCATTTATTACTAGCAAGCTGGAAGTGGAGAAAAAAAATAATAATTCAACAGTCCTTTTGAAATTACCAACAAAATAAAAGACAGTTGTCCCATTTCAACTTTATGAGCGGCATTATGTTTACGCTATTAGAACTACTGCATTGTTGCAGGTGTTTACCTCATTATTTTACACTGACTTCAAACATTAAAGTTTAAATTTTGGGAATTCCAATTTTAAATGGCATTTTATCACAACACCTATCTGATCTTTCCAACCCACTGTCAAAATATCCATCAGTCCAAGACTAGGGTCACTAGACACCCTGCTAACTCACTGCAGTCCACTTCTCAGCCAAAGATTTGGCAGGCCTACAGAACAAAACAAGAACGCATGTGAGGAAGGTACTCCTCAGTCCAACCAAGTATATGAGAGTTAATGGGCAAGCCCTGCCCAAAAGCGAAGACGAGGAGGCAGGAACGGGGAGGAAAACTGGATGAAGGGACATGGGGAGCACAGGATGGAAAGGGAGGAAAGGAGAGTGCTGACACATTGTGGAGATTGTAACCAGTGTCACAAGACAGTTTGTGTATAAAGTTTTGAATGAGATGCAACTAACAGGTGCTGGTAACTTTCACCTAAACCACAATTACCAAAAAAAAAAAAAAAAGAAAGAAAGAAAAAACTCAACAGCACACGAGGAGAGAAGAAACTAGAGAGAGACAGACAGAAACACACACACACAATACAAATGAAATGAAGACTGACAGTCTGGACCCATGAAGAAAGAATAAAATGGATTTTTATCATTTACAACTGAGTAAGCTTGGGTAAGTTTATTTATTTACCTATGTTTTCTTCAGCTGCTTCTTTTATAATGAGAAGACAGTAATAGAAATTTCTGTACTGAGGTTGTTGTGAGAATTAAATGCAACAACCTGTGTAAAGTTGTTTGCACAGTGTCTCATACATAGAAAATCCTTAATACAGTTAGCTGTTATTATTATAGAACATAAATATTACTATATGTATCTGTGTTAGTCAGCTGTGCTAGGTAACAAACCCCTCCCCCAAACGTAATGGCTCGAACAATAAAAAGTTTATTTCTCACTTGTGTAACATGTAGGCTATAGGTTAGTCATAGCTTTACTCCAAGCTGGAGCTGTGCTCCACCTGTCTTTTACTTCATGGAGTCAGGCTGTGTAAGACGTTGCTGCCTGTGGCTGAGGGGAAGAATGAGAAGGTTGTCAGACACTGGTGATGCCTCTTAAAACTTCTGCTCCCATGTAGGCTATGACTGCCCACACTCTACTGGCCAAAGCAACATGATATGGTTAAGTCCACAGTTACTAAGATAGGAAAGGAAATTGTTCTCCTACAGAAGACATGAAAAGTCACATGGAAGCAGATCATTGTTTAGTTCCTCACTGCTGGGTTTAGTGTTGGTTGCTGGGATGGAAGCTACCAACCTAGTGACATCAGGTTTTTTGAGAATTCTTAAGTTTCCTGGAATGCAGGGTCTCCACACTGGAGACTGGGAAGATGTCTGCTCTGCTACATTTCCCCAGAACTCTCTGAGGCCAGTGTCAGCATCTCCAGGTTCCCCTTCCCACCAGAGATTTGCCTCTTTATGGTTGACACAGTCACACAGCATCCTGAGGACCTGGACGAGGATTCCAAAAAACCCAGCTGGAGATCTGGGACTTTATAGATAGAAAGTGGGGGAAAGAGAGAATCACTGATTTTAGTCAGCCAAAATAAGATGAAATGTTTTATACAGTGTTTTGCCAGCAACAAAAAAGTGTAATTTATATATGTTTATATATAAAGTAAAACTATTTGACAGACACTAAGATAGAAACTCTGGTAGGTAGTGGTTAAGTACTATGGCTGCTAACCAAAAGATTGGCAGTTCAAATCTGCCAGGCACTCCCTGGAAACTCTGTGGCGCAGTTCTACTCTGACCTATAGGGTCCCTATGAGTGAGTATCAACTGAACAGTAGTGAATTTGGCTTGAGACTAAGGTGAAAATAATATTCTCATAATGAAGGGAAGAATGTATAATTGCAAACAATAATATGAAACAAATCTTACAAAAAAGATGCCAAAAACAAAATTACAAAGCAAGTTCTCAAATAGAGTATCTAATGATTTACCAGGCACATACAGGCAAAAATAAGGATTAACACTATTTCAAGTAAAGCAGAATTTAATGTTAAAAGCATAACCAGCACAAAGAGGGTAATTTTTTATTAATTGTCTTAGTCACCTGGTACTGCTGCAACAGAAAATGCCACAAGTGGAAGGCTTTATGAGAGAAATTTTATTGTCATAGTCCAGTAAGCCACAAATCCATTTAAGAGTTGCAAGTCCATTCAGTATGAGAAATTATCACAGTCTGGTAGGCTTAGTCCAAATCCAAGAAGAGCATCTCAGCACAGGAACCTCAGGTCCAAAGGATGTGTTCTACTCTCAATGCCACTCTCTTGGTAGTATGAGATTCCCACCTCCTTCTGCTCACTTCTCTCCCTTATATCCCACAAGCTTGTAGCTTGAGTCCCGCCTCACTAACATAACTGTTGCCCATTCTCCATCATCAATTATCACAGAAGCAGGATTCACAACACATGGGAAGAATGACACCATATTGGGACTCATAGCCAAGTCAGATTAACCCATACATTTTTGGGGGGGACACAATTCAATCCATGACATTGATTAAAAATATAAAGCAAGTGTCTTGATTACATGACCATAGCAGACATCTTTTGCTGCATTTACTGCATTGTATTGTAACTGTAAGGACTGTAAGGTTGTTGCATGGGACTTTTTCTATTGCCTAGAATTAGAAACTGAGTCTAAACTTAAAGCCAATTTAGATGTTAGAGAAAAGAGTTGTTAGCCTGATGAGAAGAGCTGTGACTTTTGCCTCCCCTCTCTGGTTGGAGGAACCCCTTTCTATGGAGGAACCCCTTTCTACTACCAAGCCATGAAAAGGGTACGAAGAAAATAACTGCAGAGCTTTTGGTGCTTGCTATATAGGGAAACTGAAATAAAATCATCAAGATGCATCTCCCTAAGCTACTACATAAATAGGGAGGGGCAGCTGGAGCACATCAGAGAGAAGGGGTGATTGGGAGTATGCCCAGCAAGACTGCATGAGTTTTTCACTGGTTGAATACCAAGAGGGTAGAAGGCCAAATATCAAGAGAGCAGAAGGCGTCCTAGCTAGGTGGGCATTCTTCTGGGTGAATGAATTAACATACTACCATGGACTGCCGAAGAAACGAATAAGTCTGTCCTGGAAGAAGTACAACCAGAGTACTCCTTCGAAGCAAAGATGGTGAGAACACCTTTTGCATACTTTGGACGTGTTATCAGGAGGGATCAATCCCTGGAGAAGGACATCATGCTTGATAAAGCAGAGGGTTAGTGAAAAAGAGGAAGACCCTTAATGAGATGGATCGACACAGTGGCTGCAACAATGGGCTCAAGCATAGCAACGATTGCGGGCATTGCACAGGACCAAGGAGTGTTTTGTTCTGTTGTATATAGGGTCACTTTGAGTTAGAACCAACTCAGTGGCACCTAATGACAACAGCGACACTTCTGAGGCACCTCTGGGCAGGTTTGAACCTCCAACCTTTTCATTAGTAGTCTGGTACTTAACTATTTGAGCAACCCAGGGGCTGTTTTCCTTGACATTACTTCATTTTTGCCACTAAACATAACCTCTGCAATAGTAGAAATTTTTCTTTACAGCCTTAAACTGTGACTGGCACCTTACAGGTGTTCAGTAAATACTTTTAAATAAAAATATAGTCATTCAGATGCACATACATTGGATCTCATCACCAAGAGTGTGTGTTGCTTTATGGGTAAGTGCTATATATTAGATTTCTTTTACTGTGCTTAAAGAATTTGTCACTTGGTAGGAATTAGTAAAAATTTACTTTTGTTAATATTTTTGTTCAAGTTTTTCCAGCAACCTTTTTGATGGGCTCTTAGTCTTTTTTCCATAAACTATGTAACAGTTTTCTCAATGAGAGATGTGTCTGATAAACTTCCCTCAGACTGGCAAGTGTATAGCTTAATAATAAATTACTGGAAGTAAATGGTTTTACCCAGGCCAGAGAAGTATCCTGGGAAGAGGGACACTAATGAGCTGCTAGTGTTAAGGAAATAAATAACATTCCAGGACATTCACCCTCGTCTGTTATCATGTTATGATGTCTTACACACTTGCATGTTGTCAGGAAGGATCAGTCCCCGGAGAAGGATACTGTGCTTGGTAAAGCAGTGAAAAACAGGAAAACCCTTGGCAAGACGGATTGACACAGTGGTTGCGACAATGGGCTCAGGCATGGCAATGGTTGTGGGCATGGCACAGGACTGGGCAGTCTCATTCTGTTGTACATAGGATCGCTGTGAGTCAGAACTGACTCAATAGCACCTAACGATGGTGGGGGGAAAGAGGTCCAGCGGGGTGAAGGACTGAATGGGTTCAAACATACTAGCAATCAGGAAGATGGCACCGGGCCGGGCAATCTGTTGCTCTGTCGTGTGTAAAGTCTCCGTGATTCAGAGCTGACTTGATGGTAACTAATGACAGTGTTAATGAGGTGGTTCCTCTACAACACCCCCAAAATGGCCCACTAGGACCAGCACAGTCACTGAGATAAAAATTGATTGAGTAGCAGGGTGTTTGATTTTTAGGTAGAACCAGCAGCGAGATACCTGCCCAGAGAGCACAAATACCCACTTAGTATTAACCAGAGAAGCAGTTAAGAACAGTAGAGTCAGTAATGGGCCCAGTTAACTAAAAAGGACTTTCACTCTTTCCCTTTAATTTCTCCTTCCTGTTGTCAAACCCATAAGAATCTAAAGAGTGAGGGGTAGGGGAAGCAGTAAAAAAGCACCTCTAGTCCACTTTCTCCAAAATCAGGCTAGTTCTGGGGCAAGGGAGAAGTTGAGATGACAGTTTTAAATTGACTAGACTGACTGATGGAGTCCCTGGGTGGTCTAAATGGCTAAGCCATCAATCACTAACCAGGAGGTTGGAGGTTTGAACCTCCCCTCCCTCCCCCAAGGGAGGTCACAGCCTTGAAAACTCTGTGGAGTGCACATGGAGTCCACCACGAGTCAGAATCAGACAGTGTCATGGATTGAATTATGTCCTCACCAAAAATGTGTGTATCAACTTGATCGCCCACGACTCCCGTGACTGCGTGATCATCCCCCATTTTGTTAATTTCCTGAGATTTCCTGTGTAACTGTAAATTCTATCATTAGTGATTTAATAAAACATATTAGCAGCAGTTATACTGATAAAGTTTACAAGATTAAATAGTGTCTTAAGTCAATCGCTTTGGAGACATAAAGGAGAGGAGTTAGCAGAAAGGCATAAGATCTTTATACCACCAAGAAAGCAGTCCTGGGAATAGAATATGCCCATTGGACCTGAGGTTTCTGCCCTGAGATGCTCTCAGACCAAGGAAAGACTGATGCATTGCAAGGATCCGCCTCTAGAACACACACAAGCCTCCTGGAACAGACATCCTGATTTCAGACTTGCAGCCTACTGGACTGTGAAAGAATAAACTTCTATTTGTTAAAGCCATCCACTTGTGCTATTTCCATTACAGCAGCACTAGATGACTAAGATGGCAAATTAACAACAGACTAAATGTCAAATAACTGAAAGTGACTTCCAAGTTATGCCTTCTACCTAGGAGTCTGCTGAACAAGCAATAATTGGAGAAAAACAAAGCCACTTCTTGTTGACTCTCCCAGCGAGTTCAAACTACCTGGTAAATGGATCACATTTCTATTCCTCAGCACAGAGTCCCCAGACAGAGTTACCAATACATAATAACTGCTTGCTAAGTTAATCAATTAATTATCTTTATTTGGAATTGTGATTTTTAGCTAACATAGGTAAATAAATTCAAATAAAAATCTGGCAGGATCGAATGTTGGCTAAGTAGGAAGCTTGGATGCTCCAGATCTTAGTTTGACCTAAGACACCTAACTATGTGAAGCTGATTCTTGAGCATGAAAGGAATGATGTTTTTATCTTCTCTCTAATAACAAATCAGATTTTTTCTTAGCACTGTGCTTTGTATTTCTGGGTGAATGTCTCACTTTCTCTGCATCAAAATAGTACACTTCTACAAAACAACATCTGGATTTAAGGTGCTATCTACGTGACAATTTTTTGTTATCAAAAGATGAGACCCACTCGAAGTAACCCCTGCCCTCATTTACCGTCATGTGTAATTTACAGTGAACTTACATCCTTTTGTGTAATAAATAGATCTTCTTACCACTAGATGGCCCAATCCTCTCAAAAAGTAAGAACAATTTAAAATTGGTGCTTCTGGCATTAATGTTAATAAAAATAAAGAGAATTAGTTTAAATAAGTATATGGAACCAGAATATTTCCATTGTAATAAATAAGCTTTCATTTATTTTCTTAATATTAAAAAAGGATTATTTTCATCTCTACTACTACTATATTTTAATTAGTATCTCTTCATTTTATATTTTTCCTAAGTGATATATGCTATTTATAACTATTACCTTTTTGAATTTTCGGAACATCTTGCTATGGTGATCAGAAATAAGATATTTAATTCCCTTTGTCACAGATCTTTACAAGCCACATAGCTATAGCTCTGTTCTCAAAAAGATACTCATTGTCTTTGAAAATTTCCATTTAAGAAAAATTAATAAGCTTTAAAAAAAGAGACCATTGTCTTCTAAAAATTGTTTTAGTGTTCATAAAGCATTAAAATTCTCCAAAAATATTTTAGATAATAACTTTATTTCCCCTTATATTCATAAAATTTGCTATTATTTGGAACTTGACTGTTAAATTCAGAGGCTAACTCTGGGACCTCAAATTCCTATTCCCCTCTTAAGGGCAACTTGCCTTTAGGTTATATCCCTGTTGGACCTCAACCACAGGATGGACAAGAAAAAACAAAAGCTCTGCTGTTTTTGAAAAGCACTCCTGGAATATTAATGACTGGTGTTGCAATTACTCATATCCTTTATTTAGAAAGGAAGTAGATAGAAAAAAATTAAAAATGAAATATGTCAGGTACTGCTTTCTGTACCAAGCCCTACAGGCACAGCAAGGCTGAAACAAGTCTTGCTTTTCAGAAATATAAGGTCCCCCTGTCCAAGTTCTTGGAATTTCCCCCTCATTTGTATTTGTAGGCAAAACTGGAACTTGCCAGTCTTTGATGTTTTCCATGATCATTCCATTCTGTGAACAAGAAAGGCGGAGCATGTACACAGATAATGTACAGAATTCTACCAAACTTCCATTTTATTATATATTCTTATATTTGCATTACTATATAAAAAGTAGACACAAAGTTAAGGTTACCCTGACTTCTTTCACAAAGTCCGGAAATAGTTTCAATTGCAGGGCCCCAAGTTATTAAAGGACTTTATCACCATTAGAGGATTACAGATATAGATAATGTACTTAACACAGTACCAGGCACATACAAGCACACCTTGGAGACATTGCAGGTTCAGTTCCAGACCACAGCAAAAAAATGAATCACATGAATTTTTTTGGTTGCCCAATGCATTAAAAAAATTATATTTACACTATACTGTAGTCTATCAGGAAACCCTGGTGGCGTAGTGGTTAAATGCTACTTCTGCTAACAACAAGGCTGGCAGTTCAAATCCAACAGGTGCTCCTTGGAAACACTATGGGCCAGTTCTGCTCTGTCCTACAGGGTCTCCATGAGTCAGAATTGACTCGATAGCACTGGCTTTGGTTTGGGTTTGGTAGTCTATTAGGAGAAACCTGGTGGTGTAGTTGTTAAGGGTTATGGCTGCTAACCAAAAGGTTGGCAGTTCAAAGTCACCAGTTGCTCCTTGGAAACCCTGTGGGGCAGTTCCACTCTGTCCTATAGAGTCACTATATGGCAAAGAGGTTTTTTTTTTTTTTTGGCAGTCTAATAAGTATGCAATAGCATTATGTCTTTAAAAAAACATTGTTTCTTAGTGCTGCTGTAACATACCACAAATAGATGTCTTTAACAAAGAGAAACTTATTTCTTGACAGTAAAGTCAAAATTTAGGGTGTCAGCTCCAGGGAAAGGCTTTCTCTCTGTCAGCCTTCTCATCAGCCTAGGAACTTCTCCATGCAGGAACCCCAGGCCCAAAGGATGTTCTCTGCTCCCAACACTGCTTCTTGGTGTTATGAGGTCCCCCTTCTCTGCTCACTTCCTTCTCCTTTTTACCTCTTGAGAGAGAAAATATGGTGCAGGCCACACCCCAGGGAAACTCACCTTACATTGGATCAGAGATGTGACCTTGGTAAGGGTATTAGATCCCACTCTGCATCCCACCACAATCCTCTTTAACATAAAATTACAATCACAAAATGGAAGACAACTACAGAATACTGAGTATTAGGGCCTAACCAAGTGGACCCATGATCTAGAAGGTCATAATTCAATTCATGACAATATGTTAATTAAAAAATACCTTATTACTAAATAATACTAACTATCACCTGAGCCTTCAGCAAGTTGTAATCTTTTTGCTGGTGGAGGGTCTCGTTTCAACATTGATGTCTGCTGACTGATTAGGGTGGTGGTTGCTGAAGGTTGGGGTGGCTGAGGCCACTTCTTAAAATAAGACAACAGTGGAGTTTTCACCAGAGATTGACTCTTCCTTTCATGAAAGTTTTCTTTGTAGCATGCAGCACTGTTTGATAGCAGTTTACCCACAGTAAAACTTCTTTCAAAATTAGAATCAATTTTTAAACATACTGTTGAGACCCACTGCTCAGAAAAACGGATTCCTTTCAAAATATCATTGTTCATTGCAAATGCACCTGATCACCTAACCCAGCCACGGTCAAACCCAGCCACTGCTGTATCAACTAAGGTTATGTAATATTCTGAATCCCGTGCTGTTATTTCAATGATGTTCACTGAATCTTCACCAGGAGTAGATTCCATCTCAGGAAACCACTTTCTTTACTCATCCCAAAGAAACAACTCTTCACCGCTTAAAATTTCGTCACGAGACTACAGCAATTCAGTCACATCTTCAGGCTCAGTTACTACTTCTAATCCTCTTCCTGTTTCTACCACTTCTCCAGTTACTTTCTCTACTGAAGTCTTGAACCCCTCAAAGTCATCCATGAGGGTTGAAATCAACTTCTTCCAAATTCCTGTTAATGTTGATATTTTGACCTCCTCCCATGAATCAAGAACGCTCTTATTGGCATCTAGAATGGTAAAGATTTTCCACGTTTTCGATATACTTTGCCTAGATCAAGCAGAAGAATCACTATGGCAACAGTAGCCTTACAAAACTTATTTCTTAAATGAGACTTGGAAGTCAAAATTACTCCTTGTAATGACAAAGAGTAAGATTAATGGAAACAACATTAATCTCCCATTACCTCTCCATCAGAGCCCTTAGGTGACCAGGTGCATTTGCAATGAACAGTAGTAATTTGAAAGGAATCTTTTTTTTTTCTGAACAGTAGGTCTAAACGGTGTGTTTAAAATATTCAGTAAATCATGTTGTAAACAGATGTGCTGTCATCCGGGCTTGATTGTTCCATTTATAGAGTGCAGAGTAAGTTTAACATAATTCTTAAGGGCCTCATGATTTTCAGAATGCTGAATGAGCATCAGCTTCCACTTAAAGTCACCAACTACTCTAGCCCTTAAAAGAAAGTCAGTCTGTCCTTTGAAACTTTGAAGCCATGTGATGACTTCTTGCTAGCTACAAAAACTGTAAACGGCATCTTCTTCCAAAGAAACCTGTTTTATCTAACAGTAAAAATCGTTGTTGAGTGTACCTTAGCACTTGCTCCTTCACCTTCTGCTTTTGTTAAGGAGATGGCTTCTTTCCTTAAAACTCATGAATTAACCTCTGCTAGCTTCACACTTTTCTTCTTCAGTGTCCTCATCTCTATCAGCCTTCACAGAACTAAAGGAGTTAAGGCTTTGCTCTGGATTAGGTTTGGGTTTAAGGGAATGCTGTGGCTGATTTCATCTTCTATCCAGACCACTAAAACTTCCCCTGTATTGCCAGTAAGGCTATTTTGCTTTCTTATCATTTGTGTGTTCACTGGAGTAGCACTCTTAATTTTCTTCAAGAATTTTTCCTTTGCTTCACAACCTGGTCAACCATTTGGCACAAGAGGCCTAGGATTCAAGCTGTCTCAGCTTTTGACCTGCCTTCCTCACTGAGCTCAATTATCTCTAGTGTTTGATTTAAAGTGGGAGACTTGCAGGTCTTCCTTTGTCTTGAAAGTTTACAAGCTGTTGTAAGGTTATTAATTGGCCTAATTTCAATACTGTCATGTCTCAGAGAATACAGAGGCCTAAGGAGAGACAAAGAGTTAGGAGGCAAAGACGGCTGGTGGTTGAGGGAGCAGTCAGAACACACACAACATGTGTGAATTAAGCTTGCCATCTTACATAGGCATGGTTCATCATTCCCCAAAACAGTTACAGTAGTAACATCATAGATCACTAATCACAGATTATAATAACAGAATAATAATGAAAAAGTTTGAAATAGTGTGAGAATTACCAAAATGAGCTACAGAGACAAAAGTGAGCACATGCTATTGGAAAAACAGCACCAACAGATTTGTTCTTTGCACCTCATATAACAAACTATGACAACCTAGCTCTTATTCTTGTCCCCAGAAGAGAAATGCATGATCACACACACTGAATGGCGCTTCCTCCATGGTGTCTCTCCTGTTGATCCCTTTTTCTCCATTCCCACTGTTGGCATCCCTGGCCCTTCATGCAAGGTAGACCTGCCTGTCTACTTTTTCTTCCTTTGTTTTTCACCTCTAACTTCTTTCATTCACTTTCACCTTACTGTTTCTAAATTCTTGGCCAATACTCTGGGTTCTATTTCTGCCCCTGGACTCTTTCTGGTTTGAGGCCCCCGGACCACATTGTGCTACAATTCCCCAGAATGATTTCTGACTCAGTGTAGTTTTATTGGCCCAGTGAATCCCGGTGACTATTTCTTATGAAGAATTCTGTTATGGCCACTAACCCCTCAGAGCCACACTCACCACATCTCTGCTATTCAGTAATGTCCCTATCAAAAGGAAGAGAAAGTAACCGAACATTAGCCAGCAAACTGCCTCCAAATGAGTTCAATAAGCCTAAAACATTCCTTTAATCATATTTTTCTTTGCCTCGAGAATTTTTCCATGCTTCTTTAGCCTGGTATTTAAGGTCTTTAAGAGTGAAGTTTCAAACTAACTTCCTAACCTTTTCCTCACTGTTTCCTTACATGACAGTTCTAATTCATGAATTCACACAGAATTGAATTGAAGGCCTACTACACATCTGTCACATGGGAGTTCAGTGAATGTTTATTACCTGTATGACTGAATGCACAGTAAACATTGGTCAAGTGTCACTTAAGCTGTCTGACCCTGAACTGTTTTCACTGTATAACTATTTAGAAGATGTGAGAAATTACACTAAGCCTGTATTGACCCTACGATGTATCCTGATTTTGTTTTTGAAACCCAAATTCTGGCAACAGCATATTTCCTATTTGTCTTGTTTCATAAAAGTTGAGTGCAGAATAAGAAGAAAAAACAATCTAGTTATTTGAATATGCTGATTGTTTGAATTCCAAGATAAACAAACGTTTACTGTATGTCTAAATCCTGTATCCTGTAAGATTCCGGTAACTTGGGCTGTGTTGTGAAGCCATCTGTAATTCTTGCCTCTAGCATCTTTTGGCAGCTGGACAATGCTGTTGCTTATCCCCTTTATCATCCTTAGCCAACTCAAATGAGACAAAGCATGTTTTGTGTGCTTTAAGAGCAGCCACTTCAAGTTAACTTCTTTAGAGTCTGCTCTCACATTATTTTGTGTGACAGATACAAAACACTTTGACCTTCAGCTTTTGAGAGGTTGTAGTGAATCACAAATATTACAAAAAAGGATTTAAGCATTAATATTTTTGTCCATGTATGAAGTTACTCTATGGACAAAGACATGGTTTACTATGACACACACTGTGCCTGTTTTAGCTGACCATGTAAGCCAAGTTTCAGTGTAAGTATCAAGAAATATTTGTTAAATGAATAAATGGATGAAAACTAAAAGTAAGTGAACCTTGCATTTTTACTCAAGGATAACTACTTTAAATGGAGTTAGGTATGTCAGTTCATTTTAATATCTAAAGACAATAAAATATACTGTAGTTAACTCAATTTGTTCTATTTTATTTATTCCATAACTGTTTTTATCTTCCTTTATCTTCTCTAAAAATGAAGACTGTATATTAAAAAATTTGGTCTTGAAGGACCCTTGTTGATTGGGAGACTACATCAGTACGAGACCAGAAGAACCTGATGTTGACTGGCCACCACCAAAGACAGCCTTGGTAGGAGACACAACATAGAGTCCCTGCTGTGGCATGAGACAAAGAGGTGTGAGGATCAAGAACTCTACTAAAGGACCAAAACTGATGGCTTGATGATCTAGAGGGTCCCCTGGGGACATGGCCTCTAGACTTCCTACTGCCCCAGACCTGAAACCAGTACTGAGGTCAACACTTCAGACAAGGAATGGATTGGACACAGGGACACAGAGTGAGCAGGTAGTGTGTGTACTTTATGCTTTTATACATTTATAGCAGGCTGTTCTACTGGTTTCAGTCTAGAGGGGAGAGGAGAGGGTGGAGAGGCGGGTACAGATGTTTGTTGGGAGGATACTAGAAGTAAAGAGTGAAAAGGAGTCAGATGCCACAGAGTGGAGAGAACAGATAGAATTGTAGAGAGGCAGGCATGCAAATTCACTTGGATTGTACACTCTCACTTGATCATAATAAAAAAATTTTTTTTAAAGATTACATTGAAGGTGGGGAAAATTTGTCCTTAAATTCAGCAGCATCATTGCTTTTACATTATCACATAAATTTTTAAAGCCCATTTTTTCTTCCATACTGTTTTTCCAAAGTTTTTTCTCTAATCACATCATTAAATAATTTTATACTATTTTATAACTATCATGTATGCAAAGTGGTGTTGGAAAACTGCACAAAAAGTGTCTCAACCTTAGTTCTTACAGTTGATGCTTCAGAAATTTCAGGATCAAGCTTTCCCAGGCTAGCTTTCTGGTGATAAAGAATTGTTTTATTAAAGGGCCACTCAGTCCTTCCAATATAAAAAATCATCATCAAAATCTCTGTGAAGGTCCATACATTTTAGATGAAGATTTCTATTACATTTGAGTTTTATCGTTTCATGAAACCAGTGATTCCAATAGCTTTTCACTTAAAATATTACTGCCAATTATGTTATAATTGTGATAATATTTTTTAAGCCTTCCTAGGGTTGCCATGAGTCGGATCCGACTCGACGGCACTTGACTTGGCTTGGCTTTTAATGTATCTCATTAATGATACTAATAGCCAACATGTGTTCAGGGCCTTATTACATGTCAGATACCGTGTGTGGAGATTTTATAGGAATTACCTCACTTACTCCTCACAACAGCTCTATGTATGCCCATTATACAGATAGGGAAACTCGGACATCAAAAGGCGAAGGAACTTGCTCAAGATTACACAGCTGCCAAACGACAGGAACAAAATTTGAAACTGATTCCATCTGATGCTAATGTCTCAGCTCTTCTACTCTCATACTTTATTGTGTGATCCTGCTAGTCACACAGCCATGCTGGGGGGCTTTTCAGAAAGGCAAATCATTTGGGCAGATTACTCACTTGGCATGGCTTCCAGATCTTCCATACAGATTAGTATTAGGCTGTTCCCCAGAGACAAGTGGAAATTGTACAACAGAAGAACAAGTTAGTAGGTATTGCAAAGTCAGGGTTATTGGACAGCAATAACTACTGGATCCTGGTATACTGGACCCTTATCTTCTACAAAGAGGGTTAAAATAGCTGTGCTTAATTATGCGATTTAGATAAAAGAGAATGTGAAGTCTGGAGAGCTGTTTAATAGTAACAAGCTCGTGGGTGTGAGTATATCTATTTAAGGAGCATCCCTATTCTCTCTTTTATTCTCTCTATTGAACCAAAAAACCCAAACCCATTTCTGTTGAGTCAATTCTGACTTATGTGACCCTGTAGGACAGAGTAGAATTGCCCTGTTGGGTTTCCAAGGAGCATCCAGTGGATTTGAACTGCCGACCTTTTGGTTAACAGTCATAACTCCTAACCCACTAGGCCACCAGGGTTTCAAAACATATCTAATATCCTGCTGATCTTGAAAGTGTCTAGGCTTTCCTCTTTACCTTGTCCTGCATGAATCAGACACCTCTGGGAACTTTTCAGAGTAAATTTGTTCTCTAAAGGAGTACAAAGGAATGGCATGTTTTTATATCCTGGTTTGTGCTTCAAGCCAAAAAACTGAGACCTTTAGAAAACAGTGGGAGTGTGTGGCTGAGGGCAGCACAGTGCTGTAATTGTACTGGAACGCCATTCTGCAGACTAAAGTTGTCAGATGTCATCCTAACTGTGTGTTTAATATTTCTCAGTCTTGAACTTTAACCTTAGTTTAATCTGGACAGTCCACAGGCAGCTCCACACTTTTAAACAATAGTGCCAGCATCCCTCTTGGTGTCAGTGTTTCAAGTCATACTCATCAGGCATCACATATTTCCAGAAACAGGCTAGCATTTTCAACCAAGGATTTGAAACAGTCCTTACAGGTTTGAAATCCTGCTGAAGAATCTGCAATTTCAACTTCTCACATACTTCGGACATGTTGTCAGGAAGGACCAGTCCCTGAAAAAGGACATCATGCTGGTAAAGTAGAGGGTCAGCAAAAAACAAAACAAAACAGGAAGACTTTCAGTGAGACAAAATGACATAGTGGCTGCAAGAAGGGACTCAAACATAGTGAGAATGGTGCAGGACTGGGCAGTGCTTCATTCTGTCATATGTAAGATCGTTGTAAGTCAGAACAGACTCGAAGGCACCTGACAACAACAACAGATTTCTGAGAGATGGTATGTAGGAATCACCTGGGGATCTGGTTGAAATGTAGATTCTGATTCCGTCTGTCTAGGAAATGCAAATTATCAGTAGAGAACTTGATAATAAGGTAAATTATCAGCAGGGATTCAATTTAGAAGGAAGTGATTTACCCTGTTTCGAGCCGTTGAGTTGGATCCAACTCATAGTGACCCTAGAGGTCAGAGTAGAACTGCCCCATAGAGATTCCAAGGAGCACCTAGCAGATTTGAAAGGTCAACTTTTTGCTTAACAGACATAGCATTTAATCCACTATGCCACCAGTGTTCCCAAACTAGAATAAGAAAATGAAATTTCTAAAATGAAATATGCTGTAACTTTTTAAAAGAATTTTACCCATGTTAGGTAGTACATATTTACCTAACACAGAGACACAGGCAAAGACACAAACATACATACATACATACACACTCACACACACACTTCTTTTAGGAGGCAGGTTTTGATTTCTTAGCCCACTCCAACTGTTTATTCACTGCCATTACTGTGCTGAGACTACTTTTCAAAGATCACCAAAAACCTTTACGTTTCTGACTACCTGGGTCTGTTTCATTCTTCTGTTGGTAAATTGTTACTAATCCAATTACATTCCTCGTCTCCTTATTTATGTAACAGAAATCCAGAAGTTTAGCTCATACAAAGTGCCTCCAACCATGATAGGGACAGTGTCTTAGCGATCCAGTGCTGTTATAACAAAAATACCACATGTGGCTAGCTTTAACAATCAAAAACTTATTTTCTCATAGTTTAGGAGGCTGGAAATTCAAATTCAAGGTGCTAGCTCCAAGGAAAGGCTTTGTCTCTCTGTCAGCTATGGAATAAGTTCCTTGTCATCAGTCTTTTCCTGAACTGGGGTCCTTTCAGCACAGAAACCCCAGGCCTGAAGAGCTTTTGGCTCTTCTTTCTTGATGATACAAAATCCTTCTCTGTACTAACTTCTCTCTTTTATATCTCAAAAAAGATCAACTCAAGGGATCTTAAAAGCTTTGAGCAACTGTCTAAGATACCCCACTCATCTCACTCTTTCAAAGGGGAAATGAAGAAAGTGAAAGACACAAGGGAAAGATTAGTCCAAATGTCTAACTAATAGACCACAATTAACCGCGGTCTCCAACAGACTGAGTCCAGTAAAACTAAATGGTGTCCAGCTACCACCACTGTCTCCTCTGATAGGGAGCACAGTAGAGTGTCCTGAACAAAGCTGGAAAAAAGATGTAGAACAAAACTCTAACAAAAAAACCCCACCAGACTTACTGACCTGACACAGGCAAGGGAAACCTTGGGGTACTGCCCTTAGATACCCTTTTAGCTCAGTACTGAAGTCAGTCTTGAGTTTCACTCTTCATCCAAAGGTTAGGCAGGCCTAATTAACAGTGTATACCAGCCCAGATGCAAGGACTAGAAGACAGGAGAGGACAGGAAACTGGCATCAGGGAACCCAAGGTTGAAAAGGAAGAGTGTTGACATGCCGTGGGGTTGGTAACCAGTGTCACAAAACAATACAAAAACTCCCAATTAGTTTCATGAGCTCATCCTAGAAAAAGCACTACATACCTCATTATTGAGTGTCACTGTGGTCACCTTTGAAGTGCTGCCTTGGGAAGCTATGCACAGACACCAGCACCTAGTCCACCCTTCAAAGCAACTTGGAACTCTTTTTGTGGAATGGCCATCAGAGCTGTCATCATACTACCCTTGATGCCCTAAATGAGTCATTGGGGGCCAGATCAGGTGAGCAGGGAGGGTATTCCAATACAGTTATTTGTTTACTGGCTACAAACTCCCTCACAGACAACTATGCAATGAAGTTCATTAACTTGCCACCTTACCACTATACCCAATGGCCATTCCAGAAAGAGTTCTAAAAGTACTTTGAAAGGTGGACTAGGCACTGGCATCAGTGCATACCTTTCCAAGGGGTATACTTTGAGGGTGACGGTAGTGACATTCAGCAATGAGGTATGTAGCACTTAGAACAATTAAGTTCACAGACTTAATTGTTGGACCTCATAAGTGTACTAACTTTAATGAGAAATTAGTTTGTTCTGTAAACCTTCATCTAAAAGACAGTTAAAAGAAGAGATTGATTCAAAACACAGTGTAATCCTGCAGATTGTGTCCTGCCTGACTGCCTCTTTAACATCATGGAGATTAAGATTTATAACACATGGGAAAATTACATCGGATTACACAATGGAGGAAAACCGCACAACACTGGGAATCATGATCTAGCCAAGTGGGCATATGTTTTGGGGGGACACCATTCAATCCATAACAGAGAGATCCAGCACAATACAGATAATAGTCCTGAGTCTCCCTGAAATCTCTAACAGAGCACATGACTACCAGAGACCGTGTCAGCCCCAGGTCTGAAGAACTCACCGCTATCAAGTCAGGTCGCACTCATCGCGACCCAGCCCCCGGTAGCGTTTTGTTAAGTCTGAGAGATTTAACTCTTTTCAGTGTCACAGCGATTTTATACTAGGAACTTGTATTACCACTCACTTTAAACAGTATCACCATTTCTTTAAACAGTTTCTGGTCTTGGTTTCCACATCAGCAGGCTCTGGATTTTCTTTCTGCTTTATTACCAGATTATTTTTTAGTCTCTCATATAAGCTTCTCCTCTTCTGTCCAACAGTTAAATGTTGGTCTTCTTCAAAATTTTGTCCTAATTCCTCCAGTCTTTGCTGTCTATGCTTTTCCTTGATGAAATATCAATTCCCATGACTTCAGTTTTCTGTTATGTATATGGTGACAAATCCCTAATTTGTGTCATTGGCACAGACTATGCTTCTAAGTAACATATCTGGATATGGAACTGCCCACAGGACATTTCAGTTCGAATGTCTCAAAGGTACCCCCAACACAGTATCCAAAATTGAACTCATGATCCTTTTCTCAGCAAATGTTCCTTATCTCAGTAAATGGCTCCATTATTTATCCATTTACTCAAGTTATAAATCTGGGTGTCTCTCATGACTCCAACTTCTCTCTCATCCCCATGTGTGATCAATTAATCGACTTCTGAGATACGGTCTATCCCTGCCATCATCAAGCAGAGTGACAGCCCTTATCTACAGACGTAAGAACCTTGTTCCCTGGGATGGATTTGTTTCCATTATGATCTCCATTGCCCAACACTGGACCAAGGACAGATCATTACATCTGTGAAAAACAGCCACCTCTGATGGTAGTTTACTGCCAGCTGCTCCAGCCGTACAGTCAACCGTGAGTTATGTGTTTTTAGTTCCTGGCACTGATACCAACTCCACCCATTTCCCTGTCACGAATGTTATGACACATGGAGCTCTTCTTACTCTAACCCTTACTCAGAGTTTATGTCCCAGGCAAGTATCACATTCCTTGGAACAATTGCTAATAAATAGACATTCTGACTTTTTCCACCAGTCTTTGTGGGCTGATTAATGTGAGCCAATAATGACAAATAGACCTATAAGTGTTGATAAAATCCAGTTTCTAAATCTATAGGGCTGAGAGCCAGATCATGGACTGTGGTGAATTCACTGAGATAATCCATCCTGTGGGGCCTCTTGAAAGGTAGCCAACTGATCTTGCCTAGAGATATTCGTGTTCTTTCCATTTGAAATGTCTCTCAGGCTTTCTTGGGAAGACGCCTAACTCCCATGAAACACTAGTTAAATCTTGTTTAACTACAATATAAAATACAACACTGCTTCATTTAGTATAAGACACACACAGACTTCCTTCAGTCATGGGGGTTATTTATAACGATATGCTGAAATCTGGAGTATTAGAAGAAGTGGCCTCACCAGTCATTTAGACAGCCTAGATTTTGTATTCCTGCTACACTGGTAAACGCAGTGGCAGCACAGAGAATTCAAAATGTGATAATTTCTCAGGATAGAAACCTGAACACAGATAGCTTTGTTCATCTAGCATTTCACTCTTCCCCCAAACGGGAAGGATGTAGAACATACTTCTGGAGTCAGGTGAGCCTTAGTACCATAGTGGTTAAGAGCTCAGTGTTAACCAAAATGTGTATAGGTCAAAACCACCAGCTGCTTCTTGAAAATTCTATGTGGCAGTTGTAGTTTGTCCTCTGGGGTCACTATAAGTTATTTTAGAGTCAACTCAACAACAATGGGTTTGGTTTTGGTTTTTGGAGTCAGGTTTATGACAAGTCACACCTCAGACATGAGTCAACTCAGGTACTATTGCCTCTGGCACACTATGGCCAGGACACCAATTTGGCTCACTGAAAGCATCCTGTTAGAGTCACTATGGCTTCTACAGGAAAGAACTAGTTCTGGCTACTTCCCTGTACGTGGTAGGCATTTTCCTCCTTCAAGGATTTCTTCTGTGGCCCATCCAATAGAAATTATAAACTACTTTATGAATATAGAACGAGGAAGAAAAGGAAGGTCAAAGTAGAGGACTTTATGGAGGAAGCAACATTCCTGGGGTGAAAGAGGAGGATGTAGAGACATTTCAGAGGAAGTCAAGTCTTGAAGACAAAAAACGAGTTTTGATGAGACTAGACTGCAGAGACAGGGCCCAAGTCAGGCCAGAGTTAGAAATACAGTTCAAGTGGATTCACCAAGAGGAGAGTTGGTGTCACGTTATGAAGGCTTTGAAAGCAAGGAAGAGATGTTTAATCTTGATTTGGTTAGAAAGAGGAGACACTTTGAGGACAAGTAGAAGAATGAAGACCTGGAATCAAGAAGACTACTCAAGTGACTATTGTAATAACCAGGGCATTAAACCCTGAGGCTCTGAACTACATTGGCTCTGCAGGATACAGAGGCATTCTGAAAGGAAACTGTTATAGTGGGAAATACCCAAAGCACACTGATCTGGACAATCCACAGTGCAAGACTCTACATGGCCACAAGATCACACAAAAGAGAGAGTGAAGGGCCAGGCACAATGAAACTCTTTGTGAGGTCCACAAAACACAATTAGGGACACGTTCTTTCAGTTCGCTTTTATCACACATGGCTTGACTTGGCTGTCTGGAATAGTGTGCTCTTTCCTATCCGAACTATGAACTGTTTGCAAAGAGTATTTTGGGTTTTTGGAAAAATGTTGGCCACAAGGCAGGGAATTTTTCCTGGCTCTTTTCTCTTCACCCCCATACGTGTCACTAATTACCATTATGGATTGAACTATGTCCCCCCAAAATAAGTGTTGGAATTCTATACCCAATACCTGAGGATGTAACCCTATCTGGAAATAGATTTTCTTATGTTGTGTTAATTAGATCATACCTAGGCAGATGTGTTCTAAGTCAAATTTCTTTGGGGTTATAGAAACAGCAGATTAGACACAGAGACAAGTATACACTGGGGGAAGGGAGGGAGAGGCAGATACTACGTGAGGATTGTCTACAAGCCAAGGAACAAAGGAATACCCAGGACTACCTAAAAGGAAGAAACTGACACAGCCAAAATCCTGATTTGGACTTGTGGGCCCTAGAACTATTAGAAATTAATTTCTGTTCTTTAAAGCCACCCACCTGTGGTACTTCTATGACAGCAACAATAGGAAACAAATGCATTCCTCATATACGTGCAAAAGCTGGACAATGAATGAGAAAGACCAAAGAAGAACTGATGCCTTTGAATTGTGAGGGTGGCAGGATGGCCAGAAGGATGAACAAGTCTGCCTTGGAAGAAGCGCAGCAAGAGTGCCCCTTGAAAACAGGGATAGTGAGACTTTGTCTCACATACCTTGGGCAGGCTGTCAAGAGGGATCAGTCCCTGGAGAGGAACATCATGCTTGCTAAAGCAGCCAAGCCAAGAAAGCAGAGGGTGAGCAAAAAGAGGAAGACCCTCAACAAGATAAAATGATGCAATGTCTGCAAAAATGGGCTCAAGCCTAGCAAAGATTGTGAGGATGTTGCAGGACCAGCCAGTGTATTACTCTCTTGTACACAGGGTCACTATGAGTCAGAACAGTCTCCACAACACCTAATGACAACAACCACAGGAACCCAAGACAGTCATCAAGCCCTGTTTTAAATCCTGAGTGCTCCTTATATTGCCCCATTTCTCCATCCTCGTTGCCTCTGCTCTCAAGGCCACCCAGCTGTGTTCCTACTAGAGACACGCAGCGGGTCACCCATTCTCCAGTGCTGTCCCACTCCAAATCACTCCACATACTTTTAATAACGAACTGTAAAAAATGCAAGTCTGATCATGTCAGTCCCCACTTTAAAACAGTCAGTAATTTCCCACGGAATGTGTTTAAGAGGAAGTTCAAACTCTTTATCTTAACACACACAGATCTTCATGATTTTGCCCAGATGTTTCATGCAGATGTATTTTGTTTGACTCCCATGGTATTTTAATAGAGTATTCAATTTTAAAGAAAAATCCGTATTTTAGATTCATTTTTATAAACAACGAAAAACAATATTTGGGCCTATATTCACAGTGGCAACATCAGGCTAGAGTGACAAGTTGTTGCCCTCTTGGGTGTCGTGTGTGCTCCCATTTTTTGTCACAGTCTTCACTCTTCATGTTATTACCAAGGCTGCTTCACTCAGCAGTGTTGTCTGCTTTGCATCTGTAGGCACTCCTGTTTGTGGCCTGTGGATACTCCAGTATCACCCTCTGTTACTTCTTCCCACACACCCTTAAACTGGTGTACTTACAGCTCCTGTGCTGGGCAATGTAATTTCAACAATGTGTACCTCTGCGAGTATTCCTTCCTCTGCCTAGAACATTCTTCTTTTCCCTCCATCCATCATTTACCTATATAATAGGAACTTTTCCTTCAAGACTCGGTTCAAGTGCCCTTACCTAGATTTGTCCTAGTTTCCAGGCTGGCTTTCTTGACCCTTCTCTGTAGCTTTCCACTTTTGTAGTCTGATTTTTATTGCCCTTCACACCCCATGACTACCCTTCCAAAGGGCTTATTATATAGTGCAGTAATACTGATTGGTATCTTTTCTACAAAGGAACGCCAGTTGCACAGTGCTTAAGTACTCATCTGCTAACCAAAAGGTCAGTGGTTTGAACCCATCAGCCTCTTCATAGGAGAAAGATATGGTAGTTGGCTTCCATAAAAATTACAGCGTTGGAAACTCTATGGGGCAGTTCTACTATGTCCTATAGAGTCACTGAGTCAGAACTAGCTCGACAGCAACAATTTTTTGAGTTTTTTTAATTCTATACTTATATTCTGTATGTTAGACTTTCTAAATACATTTGCATTTCCATGGCTTAGCATCGTGCCCAACATAATAGAAGCCAAATAAATATTTGTTAAATTAATATTGACACCAAGTTGGTTTAGAGGTAAAAGGTGGAATTAGAGCACATGAAAGAGAATGTAAGGGAAAGATGGAAAGCAGGTTAGGACTGAACACGGGGAAATAACAACAATTAATGGGTGAAGAAAGAAGAAAACCTGAGAAAGGAAATAAGGAAGGACCAATCTGGAGGAGAATTTATAGTATATACAAATAGTGATACACTATTTGTTGTGTATCAAAGCAAAGGGAAGAGTTTCAAGTACACAAGAAAGAATACTCACAGTCATCTAACATCCTGGAAAGGTCAAAGCTGACAAAGCAGTATAGTGTATTGAGAAAGCTCAGGCTTTAAACAGGGTAAAATCTAGTCCTCTGCTCTACTGGTTACTGGCTGCATGATTCTAGCAAGTTACTTAACTCCTTTGAGACTCAGTTTTCTAATTTGCTACATGGGACATATTATGACAGGATAATGACAGAAACAGGAAGTCAAAAACTGAAAGAATCATTATCAGTAAAAACACTCATATCAATGTGTGGCATATGCGTTCTCTCCCACTGTTCCACAGAACTCATGTAACTTTGGAACACTGGGACTTTTAGCAGTGGCCTCAGGGGAAACTGATGGTGATGATCTACAGAAACAATCATACCTACTAGAAGCAGCAGTGGAAGGCAGTGATGGCATTTACTGATGGCATCAGTGCCAACGGAAACAGTTCCAGTGCCCATCATTCACAGCAATGTGTGTACGGCAGACACAGTGGTATCCAGCAAAGATGGCACTGGCTGAACTCATCTGTGAACACATGGGAGACATACTCCAGGGACTCCCAGAAAGATTTGAGGGGGCAAGAGAATTTGAAAGAGTTGACAAGTAGAGGCAAGAGCAAGCAGAACTCAGGTTACAATATCATGGGCACTTGTAGGGATTCAGGACAGTGCATGTAAAAACACCTCAAGAGCACCCGGAACATCACAGGAGCTCAGAAAAGATGACTTATTTGCAGTTAACATTGTGGAAAGAGCCAATGCTACATCATCACAAAGACCTTGTCATGTATTCTGTCTTCCACTTGTTTGTTTCAACTTTGTGTTTTACGTTTTCCTTTCCTATGTTTAGAAGTCCCTGAGTGGTACTCAGCTACTAACTGAAAGGTTGGCAGTTTGGACTCCATTAAGGTGCCTTGAAAGAAAGGCCTGGTGGCCTACTTTCAAAAGATCACAGCCAAGAAAACTCTATTGAGCACAGTTCTATCTTGAAACACGCAGAGCCACAATGAGTTGCAATTGACTTGATGGTAATTAGTATTGGTGCCTATATTTACCTCATTCTAAATATTCACCCAAGAGGCCAGGGTTCTTTCCCATATCGCTCTGTATTTTTATCCTATCTATTTCTTACCTTATTTTTTCTCTCATCTTGGAAGGGAATGGACTAATTTGATTATAGTTTTTCCAAGTGTCAGAGAGGTTCAATCAAAGGATTTATTTCACTTAGCCATTAAAATATACCTTCTGATTTTATTTGCAGGGAAACTGTGTCATCTGTTCTAGTTTTCCACCCTTTTTCCTCCCAGGATCAACCTGCTGTCTCCAAAGAATTTCCCTAAAATCTTTGAAATTCCAGCAATAGACATTTAATGAGCATCCAGAAGGGCCTTCAGTTTTCCAGTCTCTTCATCAGAACTGAAGTATTTTATCTACTCCTTGTATGATAAGAAGGAATAATTGAACTCCTTTATGTTTCTGTGTAGTGGTTAAGTGCTACAGCTGCTAATCAAAAGCTTGGCGATTTGAATCCACCAGACACACCTTGGAAACTCTACGGGACAGTTCTACTCTGAGCTATAGGATTGCTATGAGTCAGAATCGATTCCACAGCAGTGGGTTTTGGGGTTTGGTTCATGTCTCTAAATGTCTTTGGTGATAATTCACTCATTCAATAACCAAAAAGAAAAAAATTATAGGACTGTGTATCATTTTTTAAAAAAGTGTTATTACATCATCTTTATACCCACTTACCTTTGATAGTATTTTGATTATATTTTCTTGCTCCACTTAAATATTGCTCACAATTTAAAAGTACTTATCAATGTTGCCATGTTCTATAAGTTTCTCTATGTAAAGAACAATTGTATTAATTTTTTAAGAACTGCAAATTATTTTAAAAATAAATGCATTATTATATAATGCTTATAGGATCTTTTAAAATTGAATAATAAGCTTACATAAACTTGAATTAAGTAGAGTCTATGTGTTTTTTTTGTCAAAAGTAACCTTGAAGATGCAACAAAGTTTGAGCGGAACATACAACTGTGAAAAAAATAAAGTTCTGTTGATTAAATCACTCATTTGTAGTACTTCTGTTATAGCAGCACTAAATAACTAAGACATCACCTACCTTCTAAGGAGGCAAGAGGCATTTTAGGAAATTGCACCATGGAATCTGTTTCCTGGAAAGCGTCATGGCTTCAGACCTCTTGTAACTTTTCTAGGAACTATTCTAATGGATGGATCACATGAGTAGTTAAAAAGGAAGATTTTATTTAGGCAGCATATGTTTTCATTTTACATCTGAAAAATTAAGAAATCTGAAAATAATGGTATCAAATAGAAGAGCAGATGGTTTGAGATTCTCGCTGCCACTACAAATTGAACAGGCAAAGCAAGATTAGGAAACTACAGACATAGATGTGAATAATGAGAACATATTGAAATGACTAAATAACACACACACACACACACACACAAAATGATTTTTGTATCAGAGTAAGGTAACCATTAGCCCACATAGCCCCAGAGTTAAAAACAAAGTCAGACTGCACCTCAGTTTCTTGGGCAATTTTGTTGACCTCATTACATCAAGAAAAATCCTGAGAATTACAGCTTTTGATATCTCTTTCTTAGTACCAAAATGGGAACATTTAATAAAGCTTACATAAGGTAGAAATAGGGTAACCATACAATTTATTTTCTAAGTGATGACAATTTTGAGAGCAAAAGGGCACCCTAACCAAATGCAAAGACCCTGGGTAACACAAACGATGTGTACTCAATTGCACATCGTAGTTAGAACATACCCTGCATTACTGTGGAAGATAGGCCTAGTGATCTGCTTCTGTTAAGATCAGAGCCAAGAAAACCCTATAAAATACTTCTACTACATAACACATGGAGTCACCATGAGTTAGCATTGACTCCTTGGCAACTAGCAATAACCAGATGGAACATGAGGAAAGCAAGCATAAACTAGGCCTGTCCAAGGCAAATCAGTATGTATGCTTAGTCTAAACAAAATAAACAAAAACCTAAAGCCACAGCTTTGGGACTCATAACAACAGAGTAGAACTTCCCCATGGGGTCCTAAGGATATAATCTTAATGGATCAGCAAAAAAGAGGGAGACCCTCAATAAGATCGATTGACACAGTGGCTGAAACAATGGACTCAAACATAGCAATGACCATGAGGACAGCACAGGATCTGACAGTGTTTCCTTGGGTTGTACGTAGGGTTGCTGAGAGTTGGAACTGACTTGACAGCAGTTAATAACAATCTTGATGGAAGCAGACTGCCACATCTTTTTCTCTGGGAGAGGCTGGGGTTCAAACAGGCTGTCAGCAGCTGAGTGCTTAACCACTATACCACTAGGATTCATCACTCTAGACTAGCTGGAGATAAATTCCTTCTTGCATCTCAGTTTTCCACAGAAATTTCCCAATCCCAGCCCTCTCCCACTCCCATGAGGGAGAAATCTACTTTCCTTCCAACTCTAACTTTCTCCCTAATTCAGAGATGCTAGCTTTGATTAATTTTTGCATCTGGTGACCGTCAGTACTGCCTACATGTCTAGCATCAATAAATGAAACAACTATCAAAATCACATAGATCATATCTGCCAACAAGGGAAAATGTGAAAGACACTTTCAAAGACCAAAGACAAAAGAGATTTTAGGTTACCAGCCGATGACACATTTAAAATGGGGCAATGTTTAGTGGATTATTTTTCTTTGACACCCCACCTCATCAGCATTTCTCCTCAGGGGAGTGTTACAGGAGAAAGCAGATTTAAAAAGAGGCATTAAAGGGAATAGGACAAATTTAGGTGATTTAAAAGAAGAAAGAAAACAAGGCAGGTAAATGTTAGGCTTTAGGTCTGCCTGGTGGAAGGACACAAGAGTTAAGGGAAGCCAACATATTAAATATTTAAGGTTCTTGAGAGACGGTCCTGACTCTATCCCTCAGGATGAGTTAATAACTGGGTATGTTGACAGAAACCCTGGATAGGTGTAAGAAACCTAAGCAGAAAGATTAAGTTCTTAGGATGACAAGACCTCAGAGAAGACTAGCACATTAGACAGGCTTTCAGACTATCTCACTTAGATAGCGTCACAGATATGCGGAATGCGGTACAGAAACCACGGAATGACTTATGTATGCCCAAGAGTGGCACAAAGGTGAGAAACGATACTAACACAAACCTTAGAAAGTTATCCATCATCCAGTGTGCTACGGGAGCAGCTGATCCTGCAACAGGGTGACTCAAGGACAGCCCACTTGGAGCACAGACTGTCAGCGCAGTGAGCTGATAATGGTCTCAGAGGATGGATGTCATCATGACCAGACGGCACTAAGACTTTAATGCCTGTCATGGATTACGAACTCCCAAAAAAGTCTGTAGCAATTTGGCTGGACCATGATTCCCAGTATTGTATGATTTTCCTCTATTTTGAGATTGTAATTTTCATATATGTTGTAATCCTACTCAAGAAAAGAGAAGCAAGCAGTAAGTTAGGGACCTTATATCATCAAGAAAACAAGACCAAGAGAAGAGAATGGCCTTTGGACTTCAGATTCCTGCACTAAGGTGCTTCCAGACCCAGTGAAGACTGATGCATCACAAGGACCTTCTTCCGGAGCTGACGGAGAAGACCTTCCCCTGAAGCCATCACCAATAATTTGGACTTGAAGCCTACCAGACACTAAGAGAATAAACTTCTCTTTGTTAAAGCCATCCACTTGTGATATTTCTGTTACAGGAGTGCTAGACAACTAAGACAATGGCCAACCCCAGTCTCACACCTGGCCACTCCCAGAAGTTGGATGTAACCTTGGGATAAGGGGACGAGAACCCAAATTTAACTAAAATTATGATTCTGTCATCAAACCAGAACTTGAGTTAAAGAAAAATAGAGATATTTAAGTTCCTAATATATCTGGTTTGAGGATGAGATCTGTACCAGCACATATAGCCAAGGACATGAAGAATAACAGAATCATGTGTACAATTTACTCAAAAAGAACAATGGGAGAAGAATATAAACCTGAACAGCTTCATCTCTAGACTTCCTGTCTTAAGCTGGGTTCTCTAGAGAAGCAAAACCAATAAACTGTATAAATATATATACAGAGAGATGTATGTCAAGAAAACAGTTCACATGGTTGCAAATGGCTGAAATGTCCCAAGTTGTGGATCAGCATAGAGGCCTCTCCCAATACATGCAGCCACAGAAACTGGCAAACCCAGGGTCAGCAGGTCAGAGAGCAGGGCTCGCATACACAGGCTGTGAAGGTCACAAAATCCGAAGATGGCTGACAAGACCCCACGTTTTCCCCTGTAGGGGCTGGCGAACTCAAAATGAGCAGGAGTCTCATTCACAAACTGTGAGGATCTACAGATCCCAAGATTGACAGGTAAACTGCTAGCTTAAGCCCCAAAAACTGGACATCAGAAGACAGTAGAAGCACCTGCTGGATCCACAATAAGCCAAAGCACTTGGCAAGGTGAGCAGGAGGAAAGTAGGCAACAGAAGGCAGAGAGATGAAGGCTGAAGGGGTGGTGAGCCACCACAGACCCCATCCCCACAGGTACCACTGTCAGCTCCATCATGGGGGTGACCACAACATTATACAACTACCATAACACTGAGAATCATGGTCCAGCCAAGCTGACACATAGTCTTAGACACTACACATCCCCAACTCACTCAGTGAATCCCAATGTCTCCCCTGTCCATTCATCTTTTTGCAGCACCATTAGGTGGGTTCAAACCACCAACACATAGTAGTCAAGTGCAAACTGTTTGTGCCACCCAGGGACTTCAAGTCCCCTTAAAAACGCTCTCAACCGTCAATTCCAACTCATATGGATTGATCCAATAGAATAGAGTAGAGCCACCCCATGGGATTTCCAAGGCTTTAATCTCTTTGGAAGAAGACTGCTACATCTTTCTACCAAGAAGTGTTTGGCATACTCTGTCAACTTTTTGCATAGCAGCCAAGTGTTTTAATCGGGGGACCAACAGCGCTCCTGAAAAAAAAGTTGCCATTGAGTTGATTCTAACTTACAGTGACCCTTCAGGACAGAACGAAACTGCCTCATAGAGTTTCCAAGGAATGGCTGATGGATTTGAAATGTCAATCTTCTTGGTTAGCAGCCTCTTAACCATGTTGCCCCTTCTAGTAAGAACAGTAAGTAAATATTCATTTGGACCTCATTGAGTACCAAAGACTGTCCTGTTTGCTGTTTATTTATGAACTTTAAAAATTGTCAATCCTATGAGGTAGATGCTGTTTTTGACCCCATTTTACAAATGAGGAAACTAAGACACAAAAGATTATTTGTCCGCAGCTACATAGCAAGAAAATGGTGACGCCATAAATCCGGACCCAGACTGTGTCCACAGCCTATGTTCGTAACCACTGTAGATACTGCCTCTTTCTAGTTCCCTAATCCTCCTCAGATCTCACATGTGCCCTTCCCTGCACACTATGTATTCCCTAAATTATCCTTCTAAATCATAGGTCTAAACAGTATCGCTTTCATAAAATCCTTCAATGGCTCTTTCACTATTTTAAGCATAAAATTTAAGCTTAGAAAGATGTACAACTGGCATGATCAACTTCCTGCGTACCTGTCCAGCTCCATAGGCATTACCTGGTGGTATAAACCCTTTGACAGTTACTCCTTGACCCAAATCAAAGAAAGGTAACATACACCCACCCACTTCACACACCATACCACCACCACCACCGTAAATAATTCCTACTCCTTTTAAGAGTTCATTCTTGTGCCTTCTAGTGTTGAAAGCCCTTTTTCAGTATCCTACACAGAGCTCTATCCTAAAATACACCCAAAACCAAACCCACTGCCATCAAGTCAGGTCCAACTCATAGCGACCCTATGGGTCAGAGCAGAAATGCCCCATAGAATTTCCAAGGAGCACCTGGCAGATTTGAACTTCCTACCTTTTGGTTAGCAAATGTAGCACCAAACTCACTATGCTACCAGGATTTCCCTATCCTAAAATATATAACATTAAATTCTAATCAACATTTTCTTGTCTAATCAGTGATATTTTTGTGTATATGTCTGTCTTCCCCCTTACATTGTGAGCATCCTGTGGTCAAGGCTGTATTTAGATTCGTTCTATTAGGACGTGAATGTAGAAGACACCTAATATAATTGCCAGACAAAGTGGGTCAAAATATCTTCCGTATTGTCTCAGCCATCATTGCTACCTCTAACAGATACACCACAAATAAATGGTTTTAACAGAGAGGTGTTTATTTTTTCACAGTCCATTAGGCTAGCCATAGATAGATAGCCACTGCTGTTGAGTTAGCTACAGTCAGAATTTGGGGTGATGGTTCCTGGCGAAGGCTTTCTCTCTCTGTCAGCTCTGGAGGAAGGTCCTTGCAATGCATCAGTCCTGCATCTCAGTGCAGGAACCTCAGGTTCAAAGCCCGCACCATGCTCCTAGTGCTGCTTTTTTGGTGGTATGAGGTCCCCATGTCTCTTTGCTCGACTCTCTTACATATCTCAAAAGAGATTGGCTTAAGACACAACCTAGTCTTGTAGATCTCATCAGTATAACTGCCATTAATTTATCTCGTTACATATAATGATAGGATTTACCACATATAGGAAAATCACCTCAAATAGTGGACAATTACATTAGCCCGGGAATCAGGTTCCAGCCAGACTGACAGATATCTGGGGCAGTGGGAGTGGGGGGGACACACAACTCTATCCATGACACATATACTCATTTTTTTCTCTGATTCAACATAAATTTTTTAACTATAAATTAGGCTCCTGCCAGTGGCACTTTGACATATACTTTTAAATTCAGTTCTCCCAACAACATTGTGAGATAGGCATTGCCATTTCAGCCTTAAAGACAAAGAAAACAGAAGCTGAGAGAACACATGTGGAATCCAACAAAATAATAATATATTCTCCTGCAGAAGTTTTTGAGAATTAAACTTAATGTCAATAAGTCTGGGATGATGAACATAGTAGGAACTTAGTAACTAATAATCCTTGCAATTATTGATCAATTTTAAGTTCCAAAAGGAGCCCTAGCAGCACAATAGTCAGGTGCTCAGCTGCTACCCAAAAGGTTTGTGGTTCAAACCCACCCAGCGAGTAAGGAACTAGTGATCTACTTCCAAAATGATTACTGCCTAGTAAACCCTATGGGGCAATTTTACTGGGTCACATGGGGTTGCTATGAGTCGAAATCAGCTCAGTGGCACCCAACAAGCGCCAGGATTACATGCTAGACCAGATCTGTCACTTGTCTCCCAATTACGTCAGTGTCGATCCAGATACGCCGCAGCTCATCATCATTAAAAATCAATGAATCATCTTCTTTTCCTAAGATTATTGCTTCTTTTCTTCAGCTTCATTCTTTCAAATTCTACTAGTCCTTGGTTCCCACAAGGTTCACACTTATAATTCCTAGAGGTCATTTCACAAAATGAGACACAGTCTCCCTCTGGGGACTTCCTGACCCCACTTTGGGGAATAGATTCTTACATTTTCCCAGCATTTTGAAAGAATTTCCTTCCTGGCTTTAAGAAACTGAATGCTGCCCACTTTTTGTCATTTTTAGAGATGATGAGTTGCAGCCTGGCTTAAGCACTCAAACCAGCATAGCTATTGAGAGCTGGGAACGATCCAGATGGTTCCACTCAGATGAACAAAGCAAGACAACCTCAAACTTCATTTTGAGTTTCCAGCATCTCTCGTCTGTCACCTGAAAGTGCTGGTGTTCTTTAATTCCAATGGAGCACCAGTAAATATTTCCTTCCAGAATAGGCTGGCACTATCCAGTACAAATGAACAGCCCCAATCCTGACTGCACAGTCCCCTTTCTGGCACTTACACTACCTTTGGTGTTTTTAAGGAGAAGAGAGACAAAGGAGAACATAAAGAACAGGTAGAAGGGGATTCCCAGATCAGCTCATATTTGTTCAAAACTTGAACCTGAATTTTAACAGCCTGGTATTAGAGATAGAATGAACAACCCTGGTAGCACAATAGTTAAACACTTGGCCGCTAACTGAAAGGTTGGCAGTTTGAACCCAATCAGCAGCTCCACATTGCAAAAGACCTGGCACTCTCCTGCTACAAAAATTACAAGCTAGAAAACCCTATGGGGCAGTTCTATTATGTCACTTAGATCACTACAGGTCAAAATTGACTTAATGGTGCCTCATAACAACAACTATGTTATAGAGGAGTCACTGGGAGGGACAAATGATTAATGTGCTGGCTGTTAACAAAATATTAGAGGTTTGAATCCCTTCTGACCCGAGTTGCCTCAGAAGAAAGGCCTGCTGACCTACTTCTAAGAAAATCAGCTGTTGAAAATTTTGTGGAGCTCAGTACTACCCTGACACACTGGGGTCACCATCAGTAGGGATCGAGTCAATGGCAACAGGTTTTTGGTTCGTGTTAAACATAGTAGAATAGAAAAGGACCCTAGAGGCCATCTAGTTCATTTATTGGTGAGTAAATTTCTTTGCATGACAGCCAATTCAGGAAAAATGAAAATGCTTCAATATGTGTTGGAATAGATGTTTGTAATTTAACATACGTTTTTTAACCCACATTTCCTCGTGCCCCATAAACCTTCTCTTTACTCAGATAGGTCACAGGACATACATTGCTTCAAAGAAAAGACACATCAGATTGTAGATAATAATTTGTGGTTTATGAGTTTCAAACTTGTATCTAGGCTTAATAATAATATTGTACTAAACTAAGGCTTTTGTATGTATTATTTTATTTAACCCTCAAAATAATACTATTGGGTGTAGTAGGTTTTCTCCATCTGTTGGCTCTGAAAGAAAGCCCTTGTCATCACTCTTACCCTATTCGTGGAGCGTCCCAGCACAGTGACCCACTTAGGGCTGCTATGACTCGGAATCAACCCAGTGGCAATGTTTTCTTTTTTGTTTTTGTTTTTAATCACACGCATGTGAAAGTTGGACAATGAATAAGGAAGACTGAAGAAGAATTGATGCCTTTGAATTATGCTGCTGGCAGAGAGTATTGAATATTCCATGTCCTGCCAGAAGAACAAATTTATTTTAGGAAAAGTACAATAAGACTGTACCTAGAAAGTGGGATTTTGTCTCATGTGCTTTAGACATGTATCAGGAAAGATCAGACCCTGGAAAAGAACATCATGCTTGATATCAGGTCAGTGAAAAATAAACTGTCTCAAAGAGATTGATGGGCACAGTGCTTACAATTGTGAGCTCTAGCCAAGTGACAACTGTGAAGATGGCACAAGACCAGGCTGCGTTTCCTTCAGTTGTATGTAGGGTCACTATGAGTTGGAACAGACTAGATGGCATCTAACAACAACAGGAAACTAACACAGGTGTGTACCATTGTTATCCCCATTTTATAGGTCAGAAATCTGAGGCACAGGAGACTAACCTTCCTAAGGTCACATAACTAGTATGTAGTAAAGGAAAGACATAAAAGGAGCAGTCTTGTTCCAGAGCTTACATGCTTGTCCATTACACTGTATTGCTATATTGCACAAATCAAGAGATTCAGCTGAGCAAAGACAAATTCTTTTCATCCTTAGGTGAAAAGAATTCCTGAACCTAAGAAGGAGTCTTAGCAAATCCTCTTCAAAGACCAAGAAATAGGAAGGAGAGGGACAAGAGAAACCTGAGTCAGGGGTCTAGGAGCAAGGCATACATTTGGCCTCCTGTCTCAGAGAGTCCGGGGAGCTGACCATTCCAGCACGGTGTGGTGGTAGAATAACTGGCTGGGTGGTGAGTTTAGACAGATGACGCTGAGATAGACTTAAGTTTTCCTGCACTCCAGAATGTCAGGGCAGCTGGATATTGTCTCATATTCAAAAGCAGCCTAAATGTGGAAACAAAGAGAGTTACTGGGGCTAAAAAGACTCTGTGGAAGGAAATTAAGAATATCTAATAGGGTCTTTCCTAGGCTGGATGGCAAGGGCAGGAAGGCACGCGATGGACATCTCAGTGAGCACTTGCACATTAGAGGAGAACCAGGGACCAGCTGTTAGCACGGTGTGTGTACACACAAATGGACACATCTCAGCAAATATCCAAACCTGGATCCCTGGAACTTAGATGCAAACCTGTAGAAAAATGGGATGGTGATGAAAGACTGAGTATACAGATACAAACTGACAAGCTATTTGATTTGTCTTGTGTTGCTTGTCATTGACCAAGTTCACTGTCTCATTTAGACACTGAAGCAACTGGGACTCATAGAGCTTAAGTAAGTTATTTAGGGTTAAATTACCTGTAAATTCTAGAATTGGGAATTCATTCCATGTCTTCTGATGACCATAAAACTAGTGCTTTCTGTTTCTTCCCTGACTCTGTCTCTCACTTACTCACTCAATTTACTGAAAGACTACTGAGGATGAGTACTAGGGATAAAAAGGTGAAATCCCTTCTGGAGCTCCCACTCCTTCCCAAAACGATTTCCATGACCAAATATGACCTACATGATCCTGAGAGTTGTTATTACCGAATAAGCATGAGCCACAACAGTTAACCTGACAGAAAGTTAACTTTCAATAGTGCTTAAGTAAAATAATACACGTAGTATGTTTAGTTTGCACACCTTTCAATGTCTGCCAGTGGTTTCTTGGAGAGCATGGGTGCTCCCTCAGGCCCCCTGTCTATTCTCTCGGCAACTTGCTGCCCTTAGCAGGTGGCCACTGACTTCTTTCTTTCATACATGACTAATTCTTTCATGCATGTCTTCTCTTTTTAATTGTATTTTAGATGAAGGTTCACATATTTTTTCTTTCAAAAGGTTTAACTGTGTTGATGTAGTTTTAATGTAAGAGTAATCCTCATTTGTAAATTTCAAAAAATAAAGACAGCAAATTTGTTTTAAGTATCTATAACTTCACCTTTTGGAAACCACTACTGCTGCTAGTACTATTTTCCTTCTATCCCTTGTTCTGTGCATAGATAGAAACAGACGGTTGCTGTCAAGTTGACTGACTCATGGTGAACTTATGTATGACAGAATAAAATACTGGTGGGTCCTGTGTTATCTCATGATCATTGACATATTCGGGTCCCTCATTGCTTCTATTGGGCCAGTTTATTTCTCCAAGGGTTTTCCGTGCCCTCACTGGGCCCTTACTTCACCAAACATGATGTCCTCCTCTGGCAGTCAATCTTTCCTGAGAATGTGTCCAAAGCAAGCCACTTGCACAATGTTCTGCTGTGTTCTATAAATTTTTCATTGGCTATTCTATGTACACAAACATGCATAGTTTTACACAATTGCATACATTACTTAAATAGTTCATTTTAATTTTTTCAACACAAAATACAACCACATGGCACAAAATTCAAAAGGGTATGTAAAATAAAGGTAATTTTTCCTCTCAGCTATATTTTCTGTCACTCACTTCTCTCTTTGGAGATAATCCTTATACGAATTGCTTATATCTTTTTCTAGAGACATACTGTGTATACACAATAAACTTTTTTCATAAATATAGTCCACTACCTAAACTCTTTTATTGTTTTTGTTCTTTTATAAAATATAGTGAAACCCTTCCATATCAGTGCGTAGCAACTTGGCTCATTCTTTTGTCAATTTGCTCCAGTCAAAATCACCAGGAACATACCTGTAGTTGAGCGGTCATGAAGGCAGTACACCAAAAAATGTCTCAGTAAGAGGATGTTAAACAGAATTTATAATAGGATTTAGGGAGCCCCAATGGTGCAAACAGTTTGCTATCAGCTACTAATCTAAAAAAAAAAAGTTGATGGTTTGAACCCACCTAGCTGTCCTGCAGAAAAAAAAAACCTGGCAATCTGCTTCTGTAAAGATTATAGCCAAGGAGAAACCCTATGGAACATCCTACTCTCTAATACATGGATCACCATGAGTCAGAATTGGTGGGATGCCCACAGGTTTGATTTGGGGTTTTACAGGATTTGAACTTGTATCAGATGATTCATGGTAGGGTCCAAAGAAACAAGGCTTTCCTGTGTGTTGGATGCTGTCAAAAAGTGATCAGGTATCTTAATAAATCTTATCTATATGGAAACCCTGGTGGCGTAGTAGTTAAGTGCTACAGATACTAGCACACTCATCTGCATGTTATTTTTTGTATTATACCAAACCAAACCCACTACCATTGAGTTGATTCTGACTCATAGCAAACTTATAGGTTAGATTAGAACTGCTCCATAGAGTTTTGAAGGAGTACCTGGTGGATTTGAACTTCCAACCTTTTGGTTATCAGCCATAGCACTTAACCACTATACTGCCAGGTTTTCCTTTTCTATTATAAGGCTGCACAGTCTTTGTCCGAAAAGTGCACTTTGGGGATGGTTTCAGTTCTGGATTAGTAGAGTGTCTGGAAACCATGGTTTCAGGGTTCCTGGCAGTCTAGCCAGTAAGTTTGGTCCTTCATGGTGAATCTGAGTTTTGTTCTACAATTTTTTTTCCTGCTCTGTGCAAAACTTTGTTGTGATTCCTGTCAGACAGTCATTGTTGGTAGCTGGGCACCTAGTTTTTCTAGTCTGAGGCTGGTGGAGTCTGTGATTCACATGATCGTTTAGTATTTGGGCTAGTACTTTCCTTGCGTCTTGATTTTCTTCATTCTCTGTTGCTCCTGGTGGGAGGGGATGAATAGCTGTTTCTTAGAAGGCCACTTGCAAGCTTTAAGGACCCCCAGATGCTGCTTAACTAACATGGAATGTGGAGCATTTTTTGTGAACTATGTTATGCCAACTGACCTAGATGTCCCCCTAGACTATGGTCCCTACCCCTCAGCCCTAGCTGCTCAGTCCTTCACAATGTTGGATGTGTCTGGGAAACTTCTATGCTTTTGCTTTGGTCCAGTTGTGCTGACTTCTTTGCTACTGTGTGTTGTCCTTCCCTTCACCAAAGATGACATTTGTCTACTATCAACTACCAGTTTTTGGCTAGCACCCAAGTACTTAACTGTTAGCATCATTCAGGAACTCCTATGAGGAAATACTATTCAGCAGTAAAAAGGAATGAATTTCAGATGTACACAACAAGAGTAAAAACAGCAAAAGGAGTACATCTGTATGATTTCCTTGTTACAAAATTCTAGAAGAGGACACTAATCTACAGCAACAGGAATCAGATCAGTATTGGCCCGGATAATGGGAAGGTGCTCAATGGGGAGATTACAGAGGAGCAGAAGAAATCTTTTGGGGGTGATAGTCACTGTCTCTATTGTTGTGATGGTTTTATGGGATACACATATAATAAAACTCATGAACAAGAGTAAAAACAGCAAAAGGAGTACATCTGTATGATTTCCTTGTTACAAAATTCTAGAAGAGGCAACTAATCTACTTTAAATATGTGTAGTTTATAGTATGTCAATTACACTTCAACAAAGCTCTTTAAAAAGGGAGGGGATGTGGAATTCAGGGTCCATGGAGCTGGTAACTGTCATCATCAGAGACCTAGTCAGTATCTTTTGCTTTTGCTTTCTTGGCTAGGCAGACAAAAAACTACCCTTGAATGACGGAGGGATCCCAAGACCTGAGACCTGAAACTCATCCTCAGTGTAGGTATATGGCTACTTCTGAAACAATGACTATAGTCAGGAGACTAGAATATAGACAGGCCCTGGATTAGGAGTGAGCTCCATTCTGAAATCTGTCTTTAAATTGTATTCAATGTAAATCTAAACAGTTAGATATGGTTTGAATCTAATGTCAGTTAAATACTTGTCTTAGCATATGATGTATTTTTTACGCATAAAAAGCACTAAAGAAACATCTCCAGCTACTAAGAGTTGGAATGGACTAGACAATGATGGGTTTTTTGGTGGTTTTCCAGATACGCTAAAACATCTTTAACATAATAACACAGTAATGTTTCGATAAGTATCTCAAAGCAGCACTCATTTGTCATTGTCAATCACTGCCTGTACCTTCGATTTTTAATATAACAAGCTTTAAGGGGCCTGGCTAATTATACCAGGTGGCACAGATTGTATGTAAATTGGATTTTCATAATCCATGCAGGGATTGCCTGTGTGTGAATAAGCCCCATCATCCTGGGAGTGGGGTTGTTAATATGTGTATCTCTGATTTCCCTTTGAAAGCTAGAAATAAAAAATTTTAAAGTACAATTTTAAGGTTCAATGTCCTGTAATGGGGTGGGGGATAGTGGGAAATACATTCAAAAGGATAATTAAAGAGAATTGAAAGGAGGGCTCTCTAGCTAAGTGTGAGAAGAATTAAGGGCTAATGACACTGCCAACTGCGTAATGGTGTAGAGAATGCTTTCCACTCTCCAGGCCTGAAGCTGTCAGAGGGGGCCGTTCTTGCTGTCTGATGAGAGGGAAAACTGTCAGAAAGAGACCATTTGGGGGAGTTGGAACTGACTTGACAGCAGTGGGTTTTGGGTTTTGGGTGGTCCTAGGTAGACAGTACCAATTTGGAATTCAGCAGGGAGGAAGCTAGGGAAATAAACACCTCTACCTCTCTCTCCTCCTTCCTTCTTCTCCCTGCCCATTGCTGCTGCTGTTGTTAAGTACTGTTGAATCAATTCCAACTCATACAGACCATACGCACAACAGAACAAAACACTGCCCAGTCCCGCACCATGCCCACAATCATTTTTGTGCTTAAGCCCGTTGTTGCAGCCACTGTGTCAATCCATCTTGTTGAAGGTCTTCTTCTTTTTCTCTGACCCTCTACTCTACCAAAAATGATGTCCAGGGACTGATCCCTCCTGACAACATGTCCAAAGTACGTGAGATGTAGTCTCACTACCTTTTCTTTCAAAGAGCACTCTAGTACCTCCAGAACAGATCTGTTTGTTCTTTTGGCAGTCCATAGAACATTCAATATTCTTGTCTAACACTACAGTTAGAAGGCGTCAATTCTTCTTCTGTCTTTGTCATTCATTGTCCAGCTTTCACATGCATATGACGAGATTGAAAATACCATGACTTGGGTCAGGCACACCTTAGTCTTCAAGGCGACATCTTTACCTTCTAATACTTGAAAGAGGTCCTTTGCAGCATATTTTCCCAATGCAGTACATCTTTTGATATCTTGACTGCTGCCTCCATAGAGGTTGATTGTGGAACCAATCAAAATGAAATCTTTAACAACGACAATCCTTTCTCCATTTTTCATGATGTTGCTTACTGGTCCAGTTGTGAAGATTTTTGTTTTCGTGAGATGGAGATGAAATTCATACTGTAGGCTGTGGTCTTTGATCTTCATCAGTAACTGTTTCAAATCTTCATTTCCAGCAAGTAGGGCTGTGTCAGCTGCATAATGCAGGTTTTTAATGAGTCTTCCTTCAATCCCAACACCTCATTCTTCTTTATATACTCCAGCTTCTTGGGTTATTTTCTTGGCATACAATTGAAAATGTATGGTGAAAGGATACAACCCTGAGACATACCTTTCCTGACTTCATACCATACAGTGTCCCCTTGTTCTGATTGTACAACTGCCTCTTGATCCATGTACAGATTCCTCATGAGCACGATAAAGCATTCTAAAATTCCCATTCTCTGCAATGTTATCCATAATTTGTTACAATCCACACAGTTGAATGTCTTTGCAAAGTCAATAAAACACAGGTGAAGATCTTTCTGATATCTCTTGCTTTTGGCCTAGACCCATCTGTCATCAGCAGTGATATCCCTGGTTCCATATCCTCTTCTGAATCTGGCTTGAATTCTGGCAGTTCCCTGTCAATATACTGTTGCAGTTGTTTTTGAATGATTGAGAAAAAATTTATTTGCACGTGATATTAATGATATTGTTTGATAATTTCTATATACTGTTGGATCACCTTTCTTGGGAATAGGCATAAATATGGAATCAAATCTACTACATCTGTGGAAGGAGACAATGAAAAAGCTTGATATTACCAGTCAGAACAAGACCAAGTGCTGCTGAGGCACAGATCATCAATTGCTCACAGGCAAGTTCAAACTGAAATTGAAGAAAATGAGAATAAGTCCATAACAGCCAAAGTATAACCTTGAGTATATTCCACCTGAGCCTAGAGACCATCTCGAGAAGAGATTTGATGCCTTGAACACTAATGACGGAAGGTCAGATAAGTTGTGGAATGACATCAAAGACGTCATCCATGAAGAAAGCAAGAGATCATTTAAAAGGCAGGAAAGAAAGACAAGACCAAAGCGGATGTCAGAAAAGATCTGAAACTTGCTCTGGAACATCAAGTAGCTAAAGCAAAAGGAAGGAATGACAAAGCAAAAGAAGTGAACAGAAGACTTCAAAGGGCAGCAAAAGAAGGCAAAGTATTATAATGATATGTGCAAAGAGCTGGAATCTCATCCATTAACCAATCCCAAATAGAATCTGGAGAGTAAGTGAACCGGGATGATGTGGTCCAGCCTGTAAAGATCAGCCTCACAGGGCACAAAGCAGGGTAGAAACATGGATGTGGAGACCAGAGAGCATCCAGCACAACACCTGTTGCTGTAATCTTGGAGGCTGTAATCTTTATGGAAGTAAATGCCACATCTTTTTCCCATGAGCAGCTGGTATGTTCAAACTGCCCACCTTTCAGTTTGTGGGTTAGTGCTTACCCACTGCACCACAGAGGCTTTACTCATACCACACAATATCTATTGCTAAATTGCTTTCTACAAATCCACTGCTTAAAAGCTTTGTTTGTATTATCGTTTCTTAAAGTACCTCCAACCCATTGCTGTCAAGTTGCTTCTGACTCATAGTGACCCTATAGGACAGAGTACAGCTGCTCCAGAAAGTTTCCAAGGGGTGCCTGGAGGCTGTGAACTGCCAATCTTTAGGTCAGCAGATACAGCACTTACCCACTGCACCACCAGGGTTTCCAAAACCAAAAACACACCAAACCTACTGCCGTGGAGTATATTCTGACTCACAGCAAACCCAGTAGAGTAGAACTGCCCCATAGAGTTTCCAAGGAGCGCCTGGCATATGTGAACTACTGACTTTCTGATTAGCAGCTGTAGCATTAACCACTATACTACCAGGTTTCCAGGGTTTCCAAAGTACCTCCCAAATCAAAACCAAACCTGCTGCCACCAAGTCGATTGCAACTCACAGTGACCCTACAAGGCAGAGTAGAACTGCTGCCTAGATCTTCCATGGTGCACTTGGCTGATTTGAACTGCTGACTTTTGGTTTGCAGACATAGCACTTAACCACTGTACCACCAGGGTTTCCAAAGTACTTCCAGGAGGTGATTAATGACAAACTTCCTCACCAGGCTAAGAAACAGACTCCTGCCCTACTCCCACCCCCAAGTACATATTTTATGTTGTTTTGCAACTGAAACATTTTGTACAAGAACAAAGTCCAGATTACCTCTTTTTCTAGGTTTCATTTCTCTTCAGGCCCCCAATTCACAAGCAGAACATTTCTAACTAAACATAAAGTTTAAAGCAGTGTTCTCCTCAATTCATCATGAAAAATGTAAACACTTAAGGGGGTGCTATTGAATGAAAAAGAGATGGGACACACTAGCTGAGAATAAGCCTTATAAGGAAATAGGAAAGCAGCAGGACAGAGGCTTCCTTTCTTAAGTAAAACAAAGAGAGGAGTTCCTGCCCTTGGTTCTCAAGGTTGTGTACCTGTGACCAAGTTTAAGCAGTGTCTAGTACTTCTCTAGGCATGTCTGCAAATTACTGAAGCCAAATCTTATTAAATGAGATTTGACTCAATAGCAACAGGCTTAGTGTCTTTGATTTTTTGAAGGAGCTCTGGTTGCTGAGTTGGATTTTACTCCACGGCAATGGGTTTGGGTTTTTGGTAAAACACCCTGGTGGCGCAATAGTGCAAATGGTTTGCACTTGACTGTTCACTCAAAGGTTGGCAGTTTGAACTTACTGGTACTGAAGAAGAAAGGCCTTGTGATCTAGTTTTGGAAAGATTATAGCCAGGAGAACCTTATGGAGCAGTTTTACTCTGAAACAGGGTCACAATTAGTCAGAATCAGCTGGATGTCATCTTTTACTTTACAAGCAGTAACAGGAAATAGAAGTGAGCAGCAAGTGGGAGACCTCATACTACCAAAAAAGCAGCATCAGAAGAAGAGCACATCCTTTGAACCCAGGGTTTCCATGTAGAGAAGTTGCTAGACTAAGGGAAGATTGATGACAAGTACTTTCCTCCAGAGCCAACAGAGAGAAAAAGCCTTCTCCTAGAGCTGGTGCCTTGAATTTGGACTTCTAACCTACTAGACTCTGAGCCCTGTTGGTATAGTGGCTAAGAACTCACCTGCTAACCAAAAGATTGGCAGTTGGAACCCCATGGGGCAGTTCTACTCTAATCCTATAGCCAAGCCAAGTGCCGTCGAGTCGGATCCGACTCATGGCGTCTAATCCTATAGGGCCACTATTAATCAGAATTGACTCGATGGGAACAGGTATTGTAAGACTAAGGCTGAGATAATAACATCTCTCTTAAAGGCATTCACTTGTGGCATTTCTGTTAACAGCAGCACTAGATGACTAAGACAGTCCCTATTTAGAATGCTTAGTCAATACTGGCTTAAAGGAGGATCCCTTGCCTTCTAGCCCTTCTTGAAGATGGTGATCTATACACTTCAAGGATGTATAGCCACTATCTCTTCCAGCTATCATATAGTTAAGAAGAAAAGAGAGGAAAAGACATAGGCCCAAGAATAAGAATGAATGGTGATTTATCACTTGTGAGGTATAAAGCATAACACTCTAAATAAGTAGCAGTCTTACAAAACAAAAATCTTTAAGTCAAAAAAAAATATATTCTATTTTTAGATCTCATAAACATACAATTGATCAGAATTGAGCCAGAAATCACATTTCCAACGCCTATGTTAGGCTCCAGTACCTCAATACTGTCAGATGAAAGACATCTGGAACTTGTCAAAGCTGGTTAACTTTACGAGACAGCTTCTTGTAGCAAACCCCCTGGTCAATGTGTTCTTTCCACCACATTTCCACTACAATTTAACCATGAATATTAAAAATGAAGAATAAGTTTCCTTAAACTTTGTTTTGCTTGAACAAAGTGAAGACTTTATCTTAAAAAGTCTAACAATCAGAATTCCAAATTTTTCTGTCTTGCTTTTTTTATTTCTGTTTTTAGTGAAACTAAAACTGTACGTGTTCATGTTATACAGCTGCTTAGCTCTTGCATGCCATTATATAGTTCTCACTTCTCTGTATGAGGTTAGGAAACCTTACAAATGGAATTAATAGAAAGGCTAAACACTCTTTTAAAGGCACCTGCAAAGTTTTGGCATTCTGTTAGAATGCAGGATCTTAGGCTCTGCCCTGAAGAGTCGAATCCCAGCACTGATACACTAATAACTCTTCAAACTTTCAGGGTAGAAACAATTGCTAAAGCTAAAACATAGGAGCTGGTCTCATAATTTGGCTTTTCCTGAAGGTCTACCATTTATTTGAGAACATGATCCCCAGGGAGCAGGGGTGTGTGTTTCAGTGCAGGAAGAAGGAAATGCCAGGACAAGGATTGATTAAGAAGTTAACCACTCTTGTGGGTAACAAATACGTGATCCCACAGATCTGCAGAGGCATTTGAATGAGGCCCAGAAATTTCCACTGGGCTTCTAAAGGGAAGCAAGTACATACCCACTGGCTTCTGTTCTACATTGGTCACTTGGATCCCCATTTCCAGACTACACTTGTCTGAGAGCTGAGTTCCTATGGACATCCCACACAGTCATGTCAGAGGTTCCCCAGGGCAGAAAGTTAGAGGTACATTTTATAGGTTGAAGCACGGATGCTATCAAACTACTTTCACACAAGCTTAGTTGAAGTCTACATGAAACAAAGGAGCCCTGGTGGCTCAGTGTTTAACCACTCCACTGCCAACCAAAAACTGTTCAAACCCACCAGCCACACGGTGGGGAAAAGATGTGGCCTTCTGTAAATATTACAGCCTGGAAACCCTATGGGGCAGTTCTCCTCTGTCCTATAGGGGCGCTGTGAGTTGGAATCAACTTGGCAGCAGGTTTGGTTTGGTTTGATGTGAAACAGGTTGCAGCAGCGGTGGCTGAAATGAGAGGTAGAGCTGATAGGATTTGAAGTGGTACATTGTCAAGAACTGTGAAAAATCTGAGATTTTACCCTGCCATGGTTAGCCTGTCATGGTTTCATGCATGCTGGCAGAAGATAAGAGGCTCCTGAGTCAGAGAAAAGGGACTTCATTACTTATTGCAGAAAACAGGCGTTTTAGACAGCTAGGGCTGCTCTAGCAGAAATACCACAGTGAGGTTGGCTTTAAAAAAGGAAGGTTTATTCTTTACATAGTCTGGTAGGCTACAAGTCCAAATTCAGGATGTTACTCCAGGGGAAGGCTTTCCCCTTGTCAGCTCTGGAGGAAAGTCCAGTGCTGCATTAGTCTTTGTCCAGGGAGCATCTTGATTCAGGAACCTCAGGTCTGAAGGATGCGCTCTTCTCTTGGTGCTGCTTGCTTGATGGTGTGAGGTTCTCAATTCTCTGCTTTCTTCTCTTCCTTTTTATCTCTTGTAGGATGCAAGGATTAAGAGTGGGGCAAGCCACACCCTAGGATGTAGTAGGGAGGTGATCTTCTGAAGAGATTTACAGTCCCACCCTAATCCTTTAACATATAGCACAGTAGAATCCCAAATTGGAGGACAATTGTAGAATACAGGGAATCATGGTCACATGGCTACACTTATTTTGAGGGGGACACAATCCAATCGATGACAGCAGGATAAGCTTTATGCTTATCATGGATGACTGTGTCCCCAAGTCTCAGGGACACAATGAAGAGGTGACCCAGGTGGATGAGCCACACATAATGGGTTTCAATCACAGCTGAGGAGCCCAGAGCTTAACAATCTTTAATCTTTTATATGGAGGTTGCAAGCAAACCTGCCCAACCTTTCCTCCTGAGGTCTTAAGTAGTAAAGAATTCAACTCTTCTCTGACTCACAGAGACCTTCCTTGTACCTTCCTTGTGATTAGTGGTATGCCCGAGCCTATTGTATCAATCCTCTTCTTGGAGGGTTTCTCCTACTTTACCAAACTCAATGTCCATTTCTAGAGACTGATCTCGTAGCACTTAACAAAGTGGGTTAAGTGTTACATCCACTAACTAAAAATTGGCAGTTCAAATCTGCCAAATTCTCCTTGGAAACTCTATGGGGCAGTCCTACCCTGATCTATAGGGTTGCTATGAGTCAGACCTGATTACACAGCAGTGGGTTTTTTGTTCGGGCGGATCTTTCCTGAAATGTTCCAAAGTAAACAAGCCAAAGTCTTGTCAGCTTCACTTCTAAGGAACATTCAGTTTGTACTTCTTCTAAGATGGATTTAATGTTCTTCCTCAATACCACAATTCAGATGCTTCAATTCTTCTGTCTTCCTTTTTCACTGACCAGGTTTCACATGCAAATGAGATGATTGAAAAGGAACCATAGACAATACAGAAACAAATGAACTGGGCTATGTTCCAACTCCAAAAAAAAGGAAAAAAAAAAAAAAAACAACAAAAAAAAAAACCAAAACCCCTTGCTACTGAGTTGATTTCAGCTTATTGTTACCCTGTAAGAAAGAGTAGAAAGGCCTCAGAGGGTTGCCAGGGAATGGCTGGTAGATTAGAACTGTGGCTTTTTGGTTAGCAGCCTTAGCCCTCAATTACTGTGCCACCAGGGCTCTGTTGTTTAGAGACATAGTATTTTCACGTGCCACAAAATATTAATCTTTAAAAAAAATGTTCAATTATTTTAAAATGTAAAATCCATTCTTAGCTTGTGACCTATACAAACACAGGTGGGAACTTAAGATTTGGCTTCTACTTTTTGCCTGCAGAGCCATGCGATGCTCCAACATTGAACTAATCAGAGCTCAATCTAGCATCAGAATTAAAGCTTCAGAGTAGACTATGCCCATGCCTCCATTTAAAATTTTAGTATTTCTGGGGGAGAGCAGAGATTTATAACCTGGTTCTAAAATTCTCCTTTGGGATAATTTAGTACTTAAAACCTAAAATTGAGACAGTATTTATCCTAAATACGAAACCCCACTAGCACCAAACCTCAATGAACTTGTCATCTTAAACTTTAATCTTCAAAAGTTGTTTTAAATAACAGATAACCACATATTTACATTTCTAAAATAAAAACAGATTAATTATAATCTTACTCTGGAATTTAAAAAATACAAGAATATAAAATTATCTACACAATATTGACAGGTCATTTTTTATAACGTACTTTCAGGCATATTTTCCAGCAAAAGGGAATACAAAAGCCATGAACTTGGAATTTCTAGGAAATTTTAAAAACTTTAAATCATGACAACCATGAGAATTCTAACCATTATGATTTTGCAGTAGGTATTTTTCTTATTAATGACTGAGCTGACATTTTAAGCCCATTTCAGAGTGGTACCAGGATCTAAAGCCAAAATCCACTGCCATTGAGTCAATTCAAGCTCACAATGACCCTGTAGGTCAGAGCAGGACTGCCCCATAGGGTTTCCAAGGAGGACCTGGCGAATTTGAACTGCTGAGCTTTAGTTAGCAGCCACAGCACTTAACCACTGCACCACCAGGGTTGCTGGCTAGTTTTAATCACTATTTTGACATATCACAAATTTGACATATCACAGCACTGACACCTTGACCTTCTACTCCTCATTAGTATTTTATTTTCTATTCGAGCTCCAGTGAATGTGAAAAGAAATCCCTGCTTTCACAAGTGTCATGGATTGAATTGTGTCTCCCCAAAAATATGTGTAGCCATGTGGCTGGGCCATGATTCCCAGTATCTTGTGATTGTCCTCCATTTTGTGGGTTTCCTATGCTATATGTTAAAGATTAAGGTGAGGCTGTAAATCCCTTCATAGGATCACCTCCCTGCTCCCCTGTAAAGGGAGTTTCCCTGGAGTATGGCTTGCCCCACCCTTAATCCTTTCATCCTACAAGAGATAAAAGGACAGAGAAGCAGGCAGACAATTGGGAATCTTGTACCATCAAGCAAGCAGCACCAGGAGAAGAGTGCGTCCTTCAGACCTGAGGTTCTTGCGCCAAGACACTCCCTGGACAAAGACTGATGCAATACTGGACTTTCCTCTGGAGCCAACAAGGGGGAAAGCCTTCCCCTGGAGTGGACATTGTGAGTTTGGACTTGTAGCCTACCGGACTGTGTAAGAATAAGCCTCCCTTTGTTAAAGCCATCCATTCTGTGGTATTTCTGTTAGAGCAGCACAAGCTGACTAAAACAGTAAGTTTGCATTTAAATTTTAAAAACATGAATTTGGTCCTATGAATTTCTCTAAATTTCAGTAATGATAACATGATGTTTTCCCCAGTGTTTAAAATCTGTATGTAGAAGGGGGAAAATTTTTCCTTGTTACCTTTGTATCTGTCATCATCTTCAAATTCACCATATTTATTTTATCCTATAGACACTTTTTTTCTCTTGGTACATTTCCACGTATTTCTTATAGAGGCTTCCATCATTCCTTGTGGTTTTAACTTTTGAAGCTAAGCCAAGCCAAGTGCCGTCGAGTCAGATCTGACTCAATTGGATTACAACTACCCACAGGTAACACAAAAATGGACAGACAAATAGAGAGCAAAATAAATAGGAAACTACTATTCTAAACAGTCCAGCTTCCCTGGTTTTCTTTTGTTTGAATTGTTCTTACCTAACTTCGGGAGATTTTATCTCTTTCAACTATGCCATGAAACAATGAGACAAAAATTAGTAACCTCCTTCCAATAATAGAGCCTGAGGTCACAGGTACTTTCTAAAGGAGTTTCAAATCTACCTTAGTCAAAGTCATTTGTTTGTTGGCGATGTTGCAGGGGTGGGGAAACAAAAAAAACTTTAATATATATATATATATATAATTAAAGTCTAATGCAAATCAAAACTTTTTTATTGAAGAGTCCTGGATTCAAATTCCAGATCTGCCACTTACTGGCTTGTGATCATGAGCAATTTACCTAGTCTTTTCTAATACTCATTTTCGTGATCCATAAGTAGGTCCAATGATTAAAAAATTATTGAGACAACACACATAAAGATCCTATTACAGTGCCTATCACAGTGTCCATTAAATGTATTCCCTTCTCTTTCTGTCATCACGTCAACAATTCAAATATACACCAACTGTGATTGTGGGAATTGTGTAGGTTCTTCCTTATAACACTGCTATTGAACTTCTATAATTTTTGTTCCTTGTACCTGGATGGAGATGAAGTCCCACAGTTTGGTTGATAGAATTTATGTCTGTCAATTACGCCCCCTCAAAGCCCACTAATGTCAAGACAATTGGGGCTCACAGGGATCCTATAGGCCAGGATAGAACTGCCCCATAGTTTCCAAGGAGAACCTGCTAGATTTGAACTGCTGAACTTTCAGTTAGCAGCCATAGCACTTAACCACTACACCACTAGAGTTTCCCCTTCAATGCCAAAACCAAAAACTGAACCCACTGCTGTTGAGTTGATGCTGATTCATAGAGAATTTATAGGACAGAGTAGAACAACCCCATAGAGTTTCCAAGAAGCACCTGGTGGACTCAAACTGTGATCTTCTGGTCAGTAACTGTAGCACTTAACCACCATGTCACTAGGGTTTCCCCCTCAATGCCAGAATTACGTAAATGCCCATTTTTCTCACTATTTGGACGATGCTCTGAACTTAGATATCATCTACTACCTCAACTTCTGCTGGACCCTAGGACAGCCAGTAGGAAAGCACTTATGCCAGTTCTCTTGCAACTACCTATTGGGTTCTTAAAAGCAATGCAACCCATTTATTAAAAGAGCAGCGGAGATAAAAAGAAAATGGTGTCACCAGTTGCCTTGTTGTGAGCCCATGCTTTACGTACACAAAGCATCTGATCTCTTTGCTCATAGTCTCCCACCGTTAGACCCTGAGTATCATATTCTCCTATGTGGGGTGTTCTCCCATAGGAAAGGTGTGTCTGGAGGCAAATTCTGTCCGCCTTAGCCACTGCTCCTGGGTCATAGCTTCGACAGCTACTGACTCTCATCTGCGGTGAGGAGCCGAAAAAGACAGAGTCAAGTCTTAATCCACCAGCCACACAAAGAGGATTTACACAAGTGGGTCCTCTTGCGTCCAGGATTCAGGCTCTGCCCTCAGACCTCTACAATAGGGACTCACTGATCACCTCCCGCAAACACAGCTACCTTAGAAGAAGGGACACATTATTCACTGGCTTAATTGTTCCTAAAATCTACTCATTAGAATCACTAGTTATTAAATTGGTTTGCCTTTCTTTTGCAAAGAGACCTCCTCTTGGTAACACTAGAAACAGAACACTCTGTCCTCAAGTCAGCAATGAGAACAGAGTTGCTACTTTTACTTTTTATAAGCCTTACGGTTTATCAATTAGGTGCTTGCTCTCCTTTCATCATCTCTCAAGAAGAAACAAACACAAACATAACACAAATGCTCTGTAGGTGGCATAAAACCTCAAATAGGAGTAGGCTAAAAATTAAAGCTTTTCTAAAAAGGCAGCGATCAGAAACCATTTCATGTAATATATTTTAAGTTCTTTCTCTCATTCTCTCTTGCTCTTGTTTTCTCTGTGTCTCTCTCCTTTCTTTCTCTCTCTCAACATTTATTGAAATCTCTCCCAGACTAGAGCCTTTTTTCTCCTTTATTTCATTTTCTACCTTCTATCCAAAGTGACCTTAATAAAGCTGAAGTCCATTTCTGCTTCTCCCCCACTTAATACCCTTCATTCTCTAATGAATCTATTGCCCTTATTTTGGAACAGTGTACAGTAAGCTTCGGGAGGTAGTCCTACTCTACTTCTTAGCTCATCTCCTATCAATCCCTCTCTATTTGTAATGAAATAGTACCAAACTACTTACAGTTCCCTCAACATATTTGTCATTTCACTCCTCTTAGAAGCCTTAGAAACTACCTTTTTATGTTCTATATCCCACTTTGGTGAGTAGCATGTGGGCCATCTAACATACATCTATTGGTCCAATACCACTTGGAGCAAAAAAGAATGAAGAAAACAAACACACAAGGAAAACACTAGTCCAAAGGACTGAAGGGCCACATGAACCAGAGACTTAACAAGCCAGAGACCTAAAGAACAAAATGGTACCTCGCTACCACCAATGACTGTCCTGACAGGAAGAGAACAGAGTGTCCTGGTCACAGCTGGAGAAAAATGCAGAACAGTACTGAAATTCACACTAAAAGACTAGACTTAATGATCTGACAGAGACTGAAGAAATCTCCCAAATTATGGGCCCATGGATGCCCTGTTAACCCCAAACCAAAACCATTCCCAAATCCCCCTCTTCAGATAAAGATTAGACAAGACTTCAAAACAGGAAAATAACACAAGTGAGGAATGCGCTTCTTAGTTCAATCAGACACTTGAGAGCAAATTAGCAGCTCCTGTTCAAAAGCAGGAAGAAAAGTTAAGAAGGGAAAATAAACGGACAAATGTACACAGGGACTCCACGGTAGAAAGGGGGAGTGTGTTGTCACATTGTGGGGACTGCAACCAATGTCACAAAACAATATGTGTAGAAATTTATGAATGAGAAATTAACTTGAGCTATCAATCTTCACCTAAAGCATAATAACAAAAAGAAAATGTTTAATGAGGTGGAGAAATAAATCACCAACTTCATATGCAAAGGGAAGAAGCCTCAGATAAGTAAAGCATTACTGAAAAAGAAGAACAAAATGGGAGGCCTCACTGTACCTAACTTCAGAAACTATTGCACTGCCACAAGAGTCAAAACAGCCTGCTATTGGTACAAAAACAGATACATAGACCAACAGAACAGAATCAGAATGCAGATAATAACATCATCTACCTATCAGCAGCTGATATTTGACAAAAGTCCAAAGTCTATAAACTGGGTAAAAGATAGTCTCTTTAACAAATTGTGTTGGCATAACTGAATATCATTCTGCAAAAAAAAAAAAATGAAAAAGACCCATATCTCACACCATGTACAAAAACTAACTCAAAATGGATCAAATACCTATATATAAAATTGAAAACAATAAAGATCAAGAAAGAAAAAATAGGTACAATGCTGGGCATCCTAACATATGGTATAAACAAACTAGAAAATATTACTAACAATGCATGCATGCCAGAAAAGAAAATATATGAACGAGAACTCCTAAAAATCAAACCCTTATGTTCATACAATGACTTCACCAAAAAAGACTACTACAGACCGGGAAAGAGTTTTCAGCTACCACAAGTCTGACTGGCATCTACTCTCCAGGTACAAGGTACTGCAAACCTTGACAAGAAGACAAACAACCCAGTTAAAAATGGGTAAAAGATATGAATAGGCATGTTACCAAAGACAACATCCAGGATGCTTACAGACAATAAAGAAATGCTGATGATCGTTAGCCATTAGAGAAATCCAAATCAAAACTACAATGAGATGCCATCTCAGTCCAACAAGGCTGACATTAACCCAAAAATGACAAAATAATAAGTGTTTGAAAGGCTGTGGAGAGACTGAAACTTTTCTGTACTGTTTGTGGGAATGTAAAATGGTAGAACCACTTTGGAAATAGATTTGGGGCTTTCTTAAAAAGCTAGCAACCCCACTTCTTAGAATATATCCTCGATAAATAAGGATCATCACGTGACAGGTTGTCAGATATATACATATGAATGTTTATTGTAGCACTGTTCACAATAGCAAAAAGATGGAATCAACTTATGTGTCCATCAACAGATGAATGGATAAACTATGGTATATTCACACAATGGAATACTATGCAGTGATAAAGAACAATGGTGATTTTAGGAAAACATCGCATATCATGGAGCTACCTGGAAGACATTATGCTGAGTGAAATCAGTTAAATATGAAAGGACAAATATTATATGAGACTATTCTTATAAGGACTTAAAAATGTCTAAACACAGAAGAAAATAATGTGGTGGTTACAAAGGTGGGGAGGGAGAGGGAGATTCATAGATTAAATTGCAGGTAAGAATTGAGTTAGGTGAAGGGAGTGACAGCATGCAGCAGAAGGGAGGTTGGCACAACTGGATTGCAACAAAATCTAAAAGGTTTTCTAAATACCACCCAACATTTTGAAGGACAGGGTAGTAGGGACAGTATCTGAGGACCACAGTTTCAGGGGACATCTAGGCTAATCGACATAACTAAGTTTTCTTTTGAGAAAATGTTCTACATACCACGTTGGTGAGTGGCATCTGTGTTAACACCTGGGTTAAAAGCTAGCAAGTGGCCATTTAAGTAGCATCAATTGGTCGCAATCTACACGGTGCAGTGGAGAATGAAGGACATCAAAGACATGCGGGAAATAAAAGCCCACAGAACAAAAGGTGCCATATGAACCAGAGACTACATCAACCTGAGACCATAAGCACCAGATGGTGCCTGGCTACCACTTATGACTGCCCTACCAGGGAACACAATGTAAAGCCCCTGATGTAGCAGAAGAAAAGTGAGTGTGTAGAAACAGAACTTAGTAAAAGATCATACTTGATGGTCCCCTGAGGACATGGCCACCAGACTCTCTGTTAGCCCAGAGTTGAAACCAGTACTTAAGTGAACTCTTCAAGGACTGAACTGGACTATATGACACAGAGTGATGCTGGTGAAGAACATCCTTCTTGGTTTAAATACATAGATGAGGCAGTCTGAGCAGCTCTTGTCCACGGGTGAGATGAGTGGGCAGAGAGGGATGGGTGTTGGTTGAATGGATACGGGAAGTATGAGGTGGAAACGAGGAGTGTACTGTCAGGGGAGTAGGGGTGGATAGGGTGGGAAGATAGCAGTTGCATGGTGGTATTTGTTTGGGGTTTTATATAACAAATTGATTTGGATTGTAAGCTTTTCCTTAAAGCACAATAAAATATATACATATTTTTTTCAGTGAAAAAAAAACTGCCTTTTCCTTCTCTACTTCTGGTGAACTCATTTTAATTTTTCAAACCTAGCCTTGGGTTTCAATTACTCCACAGAAATTTCCCTGGCCTAATCAATCTCTTTCATGCACTAATTCTATTGTACTCAGCCATCTGCTAGGAAAATTCACCAGAACTGGACAAATATTTACTGACCGCTTAATATGTGTCAAGTACTGTGTTGGGGAATCTCAGCCTCATCTTCATCATTGTTAGCACTATCATGGCTAACACTGACATAAAGCTTACCACAGGTCAGGCACTGGTTCAATCAATCTGCATTTTTTAATTCATTGACCCACACAACTCTATAAAAAATACTTTTCCTATGAGTCAGAACCAACTTGACAGCAACACTTTTTTTTTTTTGGATCATCATTGTATGAACACAGCTATTAAAGCCCAGAAAGATTAAATAACTTGCTCATGGTAACCCAGGCAGGACAGCTTCAATATGCATACTCTAGACAAGAATTGACCCTACTGTCATGAAGGTAACAAGTCTAATGAGGAAGATTGACGTTAACAACTAATTATAACAAAATGTGATAAAAGGGGAGTCCAGGGAGTTACTGTCTCCAAGGAAGTATGGCCAGAATACACCTTAGAAGTGAGGATGACAATATTTTGTGTCATACACTTTGGACATGTCATCAGAAGGCACCAGTCCCTGAAGAAGGACATCATGCTTGGTAAAGTAGAAAACCAAAAAACCAAGCCCACTGCTGTCAAGTCAATTTCAACTCATAGAGACTCAATGGAACCAGATAGAATTGCTCCACAGAGCTTCCAAGGAGCACCTGGTAGATTCATACTGCTGGCCTTTTGGTTAATAGCCATGGCACTTAACCACCACATCACTGGGGTTTCTTGGTACAGTAGAGGGTTAGCAAAAAACGAGAAAGACCTTCAGTAGGGTGGATTCACACAGTGGCTGCACCAATAGGCTGAAACACAGCAAGTATTTTAAGGATGGTACAGGACTGGGCAGTGAGTTCGTTCTGGTGTACACAGGGTTGCTGTAATTCATAATTGACTTGACAATACCTAACAACAACAACTTACTTGTCAACGATCTTGTTATCTGACAACTCTCATTTAGGACAATAGTAAAAAAACTATCATCTGATTATTTTTCATATTAATGCTGTACATCTTGCAGGGACCAATGCTGAGGTGTGAGGTGAGAGTAACAATGGCTGTGACAGTTAAGATTATGGGCCAACGTTGTTGGGCCATGATTCTCAGTTGTTTGGCAGTTACATAACGACATAGTAATCTTCCATTTTCAAAGAATGCTCCTTTTCATGTAACAACTAACTACATCAATAAGTTAGAAGTAGATGTGCATGTTTAAATGGCAGTTCTTTGGTAAGCATTATGGTAACAGATTTCATAAATTAATGTGACCAACTGCTAACATGATGAATTTCATGATTTTCACTCTTACTTACACATTGTCATCAAATTGGGAGGTTTAAAAATGCTAATGCTTGGATTCCACATCCAGAAAGTCTGTTGTAATTGATCTGGGAAGTAGCCTGGGCTTCAGAATTTTTAATGGCTCATCAGGTGATTCTAAAGTACAGCTAAGGTTGAGCACCTGCGTTCTAGAACACTGCTCCTTAGACTTTAAAATTCATGCAAACCACCTAAGCATTTCTTTTTTTGTCTGTTTCTGTTTTTGTTTAACATAGATTTTAATTCAGTAGTCCTGAGGTGTGTCCTAGGCTTCTGCATTTTTTGCCTATGCCTGTTTGCTGAAATGGGGCCATATATAAAGTATTAACGGGGGACAAAAAAAGGGATTACTTACCGACTGGGGAGAAAGTTGAACAGGCAAAATAACTGGTATCTCAGGGGTGGCTTGAGCATGGGTTTTGGTATTTGGGGTTAGAATAATCTTATCTTTTCATACCCAAATAGCTAACCCTCCAGTGGTCTTACTTTTGAAATCTCAATGTTCACCACCTTATGCACACTGTACATCGCTTCTACCTTTATCACTCATACCCCCATTACACAAATTCTTAAGAATAAAGAGAGATTGCCAATTCATTGTTCTGCTGACCTTTTAATCTTTCTACCTATTTACCCTAGCATATGATTAGAAACCAACAGTACTGAAGGAAGAAGTTGAAGCTGCGTTGAGGGCACTGGTGAAAAACAAGGCTCCAGGATCTGATGGAATATCGGTTGAGATAATTCAGCAAACAGATACAGTGCTGGAAGTGCTCACTCATCTATGCCAAGAAATTTGGAACACAGCTACTTGGCCAACAAACTGGAAGAGATCCATATTTATGGCTATTCCCAAGAGAGGTGATCCAACCAAATGCAGCAATTAACAAACGAGATCATTAATATCATACACAAGTAAAAATTTTGCTCAAGATCACTCAGAAGCAACTGCAACAGTATATTGGCAAGGAACCGCCAGCAATTCAAGCTGGATTCAGAAAAGGACATGGAATGAGGGATATCATCACTGATGTCAGATGGATCTTGGCTAAAAGCAGAGAATACCAGAAAGATATTTACCCGTGTTACCATGACTGTGCAAAGGCATTTAACTGTATAGATCATAAGAAATTACAGGTAATGTTGTAGAGAATAAACACTCCAGGACAATTAACTGTGCTCATAAGGAATCTATACATGGATCAAAAGGCAGTTATGAGAACAAAAAAAGAGGACACTGCTTGGTTAAATACAAGAAAGGTATGTGTCAGGCTTGTATCCTTTTAACATACCTTTTCAATTTGTATGCTGAGCAAATAATTTCAGAAGCTAGACTACGTGAGGAAGAATGAGACATCAAGATTGGATGAAGACTCACTAACAATCTGCATTATGCAGATGACACAACCTTCCTTGCTGGAAGTGAAGAGGATTTGAAATACTTACCGATGAAGATCAAAGACCCCAGCCTTCATTAGGATTGCACCTCAACATCAAGAAAACAAAAGTCCTAACAAATGGACCAATAAGCAACATTGTGACAAACAAAGAAAGGCTTGAGGTTGTCAAGGATTTCATTTTACTTGGTTCCACAATGAACACCCAGAAGCACTGTCAAGAAATTAAAAGATGCATTGTACTGGGAAAATCTGCTCTTTCAAGTACTGAAAAACAAAGATGTCACCTTGAAGACTAAGGTGTGCATGACCAAAACCATGATATTTTCAATCACTTCATATGCATGCAAAAGCTGTACAATGAATTAGGAAGACAGAAGAAGAATTGACACCTTTGAATTGTGGTGTTCAAGAAGAATATTAAATGCACCACAGACTGCCAAAAGAACAAACAGATCTGTTCCAGAAAAAGTACAACTGGAGTGCTCCTTGAAAGCAAAGACAGTGAGACTGTGTTTTACATACTTCAGACATGTTGTCAGGAGGGGTCAGTCCCTGGAGAAAAACATCATTTTTGGCAGAGCAGAGGAGGGTCAGCAAAAAAGAGGAAGAGCCTCAATGAGATGGACTGACACATAGGCTGCAACAATGGGCTTAAGCATAAAAATGATTGTGGACATGATGCGAGACAGGGCATTGTTTCATTCTGTTGTGCACAGGGGCACTATGATTCAGCTGGACAGCTGGACAGCACCTGACAACCACCACCACACCTACTGACCTTTCTTTCGGATCACTATTCCTCCTAGCCTCCTCAATAGTCCATGATGCATCATTACAATCACTTCCTTGTAAATATTCTCACCGGCTCCTCCCTCTGCAGGATGTGTTAAATCCATCTGTCTTCTCCCAAGTCTCCTTTCTCTTGGCCTGGTGGTTACCTGAGAACCTTGATGCCAATATTTTATTCTTTCTCCCAGTTCACAGTCTCACTCAGAAAATTTTCCAGAACTTGATCTCATCCCTCCAACCTCTAATACCCCTTTCTGCCTTTTTTGCAGCTCATTTTTATTAAGAAAATTGATGTGATCAGGCAAGAACTTCTCCAACTTGTATACAAATCACTGGCAACTCAATCCTTCAGTATGTTTGCCTCCAGTTCAAATGATGGGAACCTGGATTCTTCTTAAAGTCGCATCCTCCTGCATGTGCTTTGAATCTATCCTTTCATCCTCCTTCATAACTTTCCTATAGGTATTCCCTTTTTCTCTAACATCAACTTTTTTTTCTCTATAAGATCATTTTCTACTGCTCTCCAACTTCTTTTCCCCAGCCACCCCCTAAAACAAGAAACCAACCAAACAAAACCTCAAGAGCACCTTTCACTCTTCTCAACACTGTCTTTCTGCCTTATTATTGCTCTGAAACTGGTATTACTCCTTCTCTTTCATTTCCTCGAGAGCACTAATTACTATATGAAAAAATCTTGTTCAGTTATTCATTTGTTTGTCACCACCCCTTTGAAATTTAACCGCATAAAGTGTCTGCTTTTGTCTACCTGCAAATTCTGGTGATGTAGGGGTTGAGGGCTACAGAAACTCATCAAAAGGTGTACAGCTGGAACCCACCAGGCACTCTCCAGGGCAGTTCCATTCAGTCCTATAGGGTCACTATGAGTCTGAATCTACACCACAGCAACTTTTTTTTTAGGTCTACCTGGTTCATCAGGCTACCTCCAAGTTCAGCACTCACTAGTGAAAGAATGCCACTGTGTTCCTTTCTGTGAATAGTCATAAATAATCAGCAATAGGTATTTTGTGTTTGTGTGTCTGTACCGGCGAGGCATGGCCACTCAACTGTAAGGAAGTAAAAGGGAAACAAAACGCTTGTGTTTTACCCAGGCTACTCCAGCCTTTGTGTTGCTACGCTGTGGAGAAAGGTACCAGAACTCCAGAGCCTGAGGCTTTCCTTCCTCTAGATTATCACGTTTTCTGAAAATACTGTTAGACACTTAACCTACTAGTTCACTCTACTTTTCAGTAAAGGATTAATCTCAGAATTTATTTCTATAATCGCCCAGGTATCTTCAGGCAACTGCTTGGAGAGGCGACCTAAATCTGCTGCGCAAGCGCCTAGAGTTTTCCAGTGCGCACGCGCAATTGAAGAGCGGGGCGTGAGGTCCTGGGCAGGCGCGTTTGGGAGACTGGCTGCGGTGGGTGCTCTTGGAATCGGCGAATCAGGCGTTTGGGGCTGAGTACGAACCACAGAAATCGTACTCCCTTAAACTGTGAGTTTCCAACGGTTCCTTCTTTTTGAGGGACTAGAAATGAATTCGGAATTCGTGGCTGTTGTTTTCATAGTGAAGTTTCCCTACCCCTCCTGATCCCTCCGGCGGCGGGAAAATCGCGCGCCTGCGCATTAAGCATCTCGCGTCGACTGCTGTCGGGAAAGGCAAGTCTTACTAGGCTGAGCTCGGCTGAGCTCGCGGCCGGGGGATGTCCATTCATTGCTCCTTCGCCGCCGCCGCCGGCAGCTCGTGCCTCGTCGCCGTGTTAGTTCTCTGCCAACTCGAGTAGGCCCCTATACGAGTTTCTTCGCGTTCTGTCTCAGTGGTCACATGATTTCCTTAAGTCCCCTTCCGCAGGTCAAACCGTTCCGCTCACCCCTCCCACGCATAAATGCCAGAAAGCCCCGTTACCCTTTCCTTTGCAGCCAGCTGCTGATGTCCCCTGGCTAGACATTCGCCCTTCGGCCCCTTGCCGAGATTTCTGGAAGGTCAAGGTAAAAGTAAATGGAATCCTTAGAAATGGTTCACAGTTTTCTCTCCTTTGGGGATTTGAACATGTGGTGCTTTAAAAATGCTTGTCCCTTTGGGGACAGTGGACATTTTTTTAGTGCTTACTTCAGTGAATGATTTAAACTTCTCGTTTTTTCCAGCGTTCTCATTTTCACAGCTGCTTTGGTCCCCATGTGGAGGTGACTCCTTAGTTGGCACTTTGCATCCTGTTGTGTGGTGGAGGTGTCTTTGGGGCTTGAGATGGATGAGCCAATGGCCTTTTCTCCTCCCTGTAACCAGCTTCAGGCTGATGGCTCGTTAAAAAAAGATGAGCAGAATTTTAAACTTCAAGGTATGTGTTTCATTCTAAAGATGTACTGAGAGGCAACAATTTTGAATGTTTAATTGCTTTAAAAATAACAACATCGTGAATCTTTAAAGTGAGTTGTACCTTTACCTAGGAACATTTTTCAGATCAGTAAAACTTTATAAATTCTCGAGTTAAGATTGAATTAGAATTTAGAAAGAGGATTGTAATCTAGTCATGTCATTTTACACATGAAGTTGCTAAAGTCTAAACAATAACAAATTGCTGCGGAGTGTTACAACTCATAGTGACCTTGTAGGACAGAGTAGAATTGCCCCGTGGGGTTCCCACAGAATGGTCAGTGGATTTGAACTGCTGACCTTTTGGTTAACAGCTGAGCTCCTAACCGTTATGCCACCAGGGCTCCAAAGTCTAAATGTTAGTGACTGTGTAATAACACCAAGTTTGTTGATGTCTTGTTTAGAAATATGTCTTCTTCCAGACCTGTGTTTTCCCTTCTTCTTACTGTATTGTTTTAAGCTTGAACCTGGAGGGGTCTTTACTAAGTATTCAAAGGCAGAATTCACTGACACAACTACGTGAAATGTTTGTAGCAGTTCATAAAGCTCCATATCTGTGGGGGCTCACCTAGCCTCTCTCAGTGGTGGTTCAGTGGTGGATGCCGAATAGGTTTCGCTAGAGCTTCCAGACCAAAACAGAATAGAAAGAAAAGCCTACTTAGGAAAATCAGCTGGTTTACAGTGGTCTGCTGTGTAATCAACATGGCAATGGCTGAGGACTGGGCAGCATTTTATTTGGTTTTGCATGGTCCTTCATAAGTTGGGGGCTTATCACATGTAGCTGACAGCAGCAGTCCTAGATTTTATTTAAAAATACATTGTAATATACGTGGCTGGCTGTTTTAATAAAAATGCTTTCCAGGTAATACATTTGTTTGCTTGCTTTCTCACCACTGCAAGTGCTTTTGTGGAGGAAAAAAATTATGGTCTGATTTAAGTGTTTTAAACCTAAGTGTTTTCTAAATCTAAATGTTTACTAAATCTACTAAACATTTTTATTGAACACCTTGTACATATTGGGAGACAGTTCTCCTTTAATCTGACATGGCAACTAACAACAGCACCATTCCTTGCTGTGCATCATGAAGTGTTTGAATTTATCCCAGACCTTGGGGTGGGAAGGAGAGGGTCAGACAGTATCTGATGTATGCTAAAATGTGCACCCTAATTCATACTTTATGACAGTGCCTGGGACTGGTAGGCATTCAGTAAATGTTTATTAAGTGGAGGAGTTCTAGTAACCTGTTTTTTGACCCTGAAAAGGTAGCTAAATCTTTTCAATCTTTAAGTGAATTTAGTGCTTAGCATGTTAATTTTGGCCATTTTTCCAAGCTTGGTATATACTTATCTTTCTTCATTAAAAGAGGACTCGTTTTTGGTCTCAAAATGAGTACCTTTCCTGCTCTTTTTCATTTTGGTGATGAATCCTAGTTACTTATATTCACAGTTTTAGAGTTGTTCTGGAGTCAGTGCTTTGTGTTTGTTTTCCTAATCTGGTCACCCAGCTTTGTCTTCCTTCTTTCATTGTAAATAGCACTACCTCTGTAATTCCCAGTGCCACCACGTTCATTCCTTCCTTTATTGCGTTTCTCCTGAATTGTAACAAATTTTCTTACCTAAACTGCCTGCCTTCAGTTGCCTTCTGCCCTCCAGTTCATCTTGTACACCCATACTAGAATCTTAAGATGCCGTCTTTGTCCATTTTAATGGGTACTATTCCCCTTCTGGAAACCCTGGTGTTATAGTAGTTAAGTGCTGTGGCTGCTAACCAAAAGGTCAGCAGTTCTTATCTGCCAGGTGCTTCTTGGAAATTCAGTAGAACGTTTCCTCTGTCCTACAGGATTTCTGTGAGTCAGAATCAGCTTGACCGCATTGGTTTAGGTTATGATACCTCTTCTGTTTTTCTTAAGATTATCTGTATTTCACAATTCAGTTTTCCGTTATTACTCATTTGACATGTGACTGTACACTATCTTGTATTATTATTGTGTTTTAAATCTCTTCAGTTTATACTATAAGCTTCTTGAAGACAGTACCTCCCATACTGCTGACTTACAGTGTGCACTAGGCAAGGTGCAGAGGATGAATTTGATTTGGTTCTGGTATTATGTTCAAGACAATGCTACTATCATTATATTCTTCTGAAAATTGGCTGGGAAATAAAAGAGTAGGTCAGTTTTACTCCATATTTGAAAAGTTGTGGCCTTTACAGAAAGGAACACTGGATAAATTATAGTGTGTTTGATAATTTATAAAATATGCTAAAATTTGATTCACATTGTTCTTTTATTATGACCCTTAGTAAAAGATAAACTTTTTAGTCAAAAATACAGCTCTCTGATATGTTCCTTAGGGAATGAAACTGCTGCATTCTAGGTGTATAGCTGTGTCATGATCTGTGTTGATATAGTCTACCTTGATGGACAAACTCTTGGATGGTGAGACTTGTTTTACATATCTTTGTTCTCAGAACTTAATAGTCCTGCACATGGTAGGTTCTTGGAAATACTTGAATGAATGATTTAATGTAAGGATATAGCACAGTATCTGGAGTAATGGATAATGAATAATGTGATCTTTTTGGAGAGGGACAGTTTTATAACCTTTTTCCTGATAAAAGTTATACATCCTTATTGAAGAAAATTCAGAAAGCATATAGAAACCAAAAGAAAAAAGCAGTTACCTATATCTGTATCCAGGTATTGCTGCTGTTGACATTTTGTTATAGCCCTTTTGTCTTCCTGCATATACATGTAAAGGAGCCCTGGTGATGCAGTGATTAAGCTGTCTGCTGCTAACTGAAGGGTCTGTGGTTCAAACCTACCAGCCATTCTGCAGGAGAAAGAGGGGGCGTTCTGTGTCAAAAGAGTATGGCTTTGGAAACCCTATATGGTGGTTCTGCTCTGTCCTGTTACTCACTGTGAATTGGAATTGATAGCAGTGGATTTGGCTTTTTTGGGGGATGTATACATACAGAGATGACGTTTTTTAAAACTAAATTGGAATCATAGTTAACCTATCATTTCTAATCTCTTTTTGCTTCTCATGTATCTTTATCATTTTTTACATAATGAATTATTCTGTAACTTGATTTAAGATGACTACGCAGTGTTCTCTTGCTTGTAATCTATAATTCAACTTAAATTAGCTTTTGTTACTGGACTTTTAGATTATTTCCCTTTTTTTATTGTTAAGAAAAATGCTGCAGTGAACAAAGTACCTGTTGTTGTATTCCCTCAGAAAGCTTTCCTTTTTAGTGTCTACTTGGCATATAGTGTCATTATTATTTGTGTCCTCTTTCAAGAGTGTCTACCTGGCAAACAGTAGACACTAAAAAGAAAAGCTTTCTGAGTGCATGCACAGCGTGCCAAGTGGAAACCCTGGTGGCATAGAGGCTAAGTGCTATGCTTGCTAACCAGAAGGTTGGTAGGTCCACCAGGTGCTCTTTGGATCCTGTATGGGGCATTTCTGCTCTGTCATAGAGGATTGCTCTGAATTGGAATTGACTCGGCAGCAGTGGGGTTTTGTATGCCTAATGCGAAATAATGTGAAGCAGTTCTACTGTGTCCTGTAGGGATCACTATGAGTTGGAATCGACTTGCTGGCAGTTGGTTTGGTTCTTTTGGTATATGTCAAGTGGGAAACTCTGGTGGTGTAGTAAGTAAGAGCTATGGTTGCTAACCAAAAGGTTGGCAGTTGGAATGCACCAGGGGCTCCTTGAAACTTGCATGGGGCATTTCTGCCCTGTCATGGGGTGCTCTAAGTTGGAATTGACTCGATGGCAGTGGGTTTTGTATGCCAAATGAGACAGATATGTTCACTGTAAAAGTGAAGTATAAACTACACCCCTAGACACATACACACACAGTATGAATGTCTTCTCTATCCTGTTGACCTGTACAGAAAGCCCTTAGGGCAGGCTGATGAAATGGGTTATAGTTAGGGTGACCTTTCATCTCCTGGTTTGCCTGAAAAAGATTCAGTTTTTGCCTCTTGTCACAGTTTGATTGTTATGTATGTCTACTCTCAAGACTGTCCCAGTTTGGACTTAATTATACGAGATCCCACAGTTAAATCAGTGAACTTAATTATTCTAAGTGCTACATATCTCACTGCTGAATATCACTAGTGTCACCTTTGAAGTGCTCCCCTTGGGAAGCTATGCACCAATGCCAGTACCTAGTCCACCCTTCAGAGCAATTTTGGAACTCTTTCTGGAATGGCTATTGCACACAGTGGCAAGTTTGCAAACTTGATTGTATAGCTGTCTGTGAGGGGATTTTTATCCATTAAACAAATAACTGTATTGGAACATGCTCCCTTTCCACCTGATCTGGCCCAGAATTACTTTTTTCTTTACCCAAACAAAAATAAAGGAAATATTGAATGGAATACATTTGATGACTTTCAGGACATCAAGGGTAATAAGCCAACAGTTTGCTTTGAAAGATGGACTAGGTACTGGTGTCAGTGCGTAGCTTCCCAAAGGAAGAACCTCAAAGGTGACCATGGTGGTATTTGGCAATGGGATTTGTAACACTTTTTCCAGGATTAATTCACAGACTTAATTGGCAGTTCTTGTATGATCTTCCTAGTTAAAAAAAAGTGTATATCAGACATTACCTGAAGCCCAGTGTAAACATAGTACATATTCCTGGAGTGCCAGTGTTATTTCATGGTAAACAATGGGAAACATATCATTTATTTGATAAATATTTATGAATTTCTGTTATGTGCAGGTACTGTTGTAGGTACAGAAAAAACGAGTGGTGCATGAAATAGATGAGAATCAGTGTCTTCAGTCCAGTGGAGAGAGAGAAAACAATAAACCACAGAAATTATTGCTGTGAAGAAAACAGAGAAAGGGAAGTGTTCAGGGAGGTGATTATGATTTTAATCAAGGTAGTTGGTCGTAGAAAGCCTAAGTGAGGGGGCATTTGAGCTAAGACTTGAAGGTGGTGAAGAAGTGAGCTGTACTGATACTGAGGAAGAATGTTCGAGGCAGATGGGTCATCAAATGTGAAGACTAAGATGAGAATGCCTCAAATTTAGGAATAGCAAAGAGATTATGTCTGGGAGCAACAGAGGGATGGGAGTGAAATGAAAAGAGAAGTGTGTGGATGCAGGTACTTTGGCTTTCTCATAGAGTGATGGGGGAACCATTAGAGGTTTGAGCAGAATGGTTATATGGTAACGTAGCTTTGACAGGCTCACTCTGATTGCTGTGTTGAAAATAAACTTTAGATAGGCAAGGATACAAACAAAACAGGAAGCTATTGCTGTATTAAAGGCGACTTGAATATATAGCAAAAGACAAAATATGCATAAAATTCCAAAATAGAAACCTAGACTGTCAGTTATAAAACATCAGCATTTAAATAAATTTTTAGCTGGTCTGGCTTAGAATTTCAGCATCGTCCCCCACATACTCCAAGTACATTACTTACGTACCTCTGCTGCTTACTGATAGTGTTTGTAGCTTTTGACATGCATGCTCTTTGCTGCTGCTTTCCCCCCTCATCTCCCATTTGAGAATTTGAGGACGTCACATTGTGTATGGTTGCCAGGAAGTTTCACTGTTTTTAAATGTCACGGTTGTGCAGTGACAAGAAACCTTAATATAAATATATCTTGTGTAAAAACGAATGAGTACGTAGTCAATGAGTAGTATTGAGTGTAACCACATTAAGCTTAAATAGTCAGTCACATGGCTATGCATTGTCTTCTTTGTACATGTATTTTCTTTTTGTTGATTTCTAACAACCAGCATCGGTAGTCCTAACTGCCAGCTAATCCTTTTGCAAAGAGAAATACCAAAGCATAGAAATCATAGGTAGTTAAGACAAGTTGTTAAAAACTCTCATCATTTAATGTACCACTCAGAAATACTGCCTAGCTGGTATATGTTTAGTACGCATGTAAAAAGGAAAACACACATTTAGGATCTCTTGCTTTTGAATCACTTTTTGTAGTCAGACTCTAATATCATTCCTCCTAAAATCCAAACCTATTGCCAATGAGTGGATCCTGACTCATAGAGATCTTACAGGACAGAGTAGAACTGCTCCATAGGGTTTTGAAGGCTGTAATCTGTGTGGAGGCTGACTGCCACATCTTCTGCAGAGCAGCTTATTTGTTCCAACTACTGACCTTTTGTGTTAGCAGCCGAGGGCCTAACTATTACACCACTGCAGTTCCTCCTCTGCACTTAGTGATACAGAATTTCTTTGAAGAATCCCTTAAAATAAGTAAATCAATAAGCTTTTGGTTTATTGCTCTTGAGTCTATTCCATTTCACAGTGAACGCTGTAAGATAGAGTAGAACTGCCCTGTAGGGTTTCCAAGGAGCAGCTAATGGATTCAAACTGCCAGCCATTTGGTTGGCAGCCCAGCTTTTACCCACTGAACCGCCAGGGCCTTTGTTAATAGGCTCTTAAAAAAAGACCTCAGTTATGTGGAGCTGGCCTCTGTTTAATGTCTGCTATGCTGCCTCCACTGCTCCTCTCTGCCAACATTTGGTTCTTAAAGATCAAGTGAATGCTATTCTGTGCTTTCCTGGATTTTTTTCCAAGTTTTCTTGTAAATTTTGATATCGGCTAATAGCAATTGTAAGGTGTATCCCAATTTCAGAGTTGTTAAAATTGTCTTTATCGAAGGAATTTAATGTCAGAGTAAGCATACCATTGTGGTACCATTCATGATGCCTTTCCTTTGACTTTGGAATTTGAAATAGTTAATATTGACACTTACCAGATATCTTAATCATCTGGTGCTACTGTAACAAAATAGCACAAGTAGATGGCTTTAAAAAGAAAAATTTATTCTGTCAGCAGTTCTTTAGGTTACAAGTCAAAATTCAAAGCATAACCTCCAGGGGAAGGCTTTTTCTGTTAGCTCTGAAGGAAGGTTCTTGTTATCAGTCTTTCTCTGGCCTGGAAGCTTCTGAGGCTCAGAGACTCTGGGTCCTTTCCAAAGGACACCTCTGCACCCAGCACTGCTTCTTGGTCATTTGAAGTCCCCACCTCTCTGCCTGCCTCTGTTTCCTTTGTATCCCAAGAGATTGTCTCAAGGCACCATACAGTCTTAGACATTGAGTCCCGTCATACCAACACAACCAAAATGACCAAAGATAAATCTGAAGGAGAGGGAAACCACTAAAAGCTGGGGATCAAATACAAGACTATGAAGACCTAGCTCCAAGTGTTCTGTCCACTGTACTGACCTATTTAAGGAAATGGGGAGGGTTTAGAAAATAAAGGCAAGAATGCACTTAAATGACCTTTACCTTCCTACCTGCTTCATAGACGGGCTGGAGACTCTTCAAAGATTTTAAATAGAATTACAACTACTAGTTTTGGAAGCACAAGCCTAGGTTAGACTCTTGGTCCCACTTGGTCCCATGTTAACATGATGAAACCAAAATCTACCACTGCTAGTTCCTACAGGTATAGCCACTATGTTGAATGGAGTAGAACTGCTCCACAGAGTTTCAGAGGAGCACCTGGTAGATTTGAACTGCCGACCTTTTGGTTAGCAGACGTAGCATTTAACCACTGTGCGACCAGCCAAGCCCAGGGATTCCATTAAACATCACGGAGGCGGGGTTTAAAGCACATAGGAACATCACACAGTACCAAGAATCATGGACCAGCCAAATTGCTACACACATTTTAGGGGGACACAGTTTAGTCCATGACATCAGGAAAGGTTGTAATTGACCGTAGTAACTCATTCCTTGAAAGCTGTCTTTTGGTCTTGGCTTCTTAAGGTGGTGTGGTAGCTTATAGTAAGGTAGCGGATACTGTATTTGGTTTTACTGTCTTGCGACTGCCAGACTTTTGCTTCTTCTGCAGTCTTCGCTGAATACCTGTAATGATGGTGTTTTAGTCAGCTAGGGCTGCTCTAACAGAAATACCGCAGAGTGGATGGCTTTAACAAAGAAAGATTTATTCTTACACAGTCCGGTAGGTTGCAAGTCCATATTCAGGGTGTCCGCTCCAGGGAAAGACTTTCCCCGTGTCGGCTCTGGAGGAAAGTCCGGTATTGCATCAGTCATTGTCCAGGGAGTGTCCTAACGCAAGAACCTCTGGTCTGAACGACGCGTTCTGCTCCCGGTGCTGCTTGCTTGATGGTAGCAAGGTTCTCAAATTGTCCTTGGTTCTTTTTCCTTTTATTCCTTGCAAGCTAAAAGCATTAAGGGTGGGGCAAGCCATACTCCAGGGAAACTTCCCCATAGCAGGAATTCACAGCCCCACCCTAATCCTTTAACATACAGGTTAGCAAAACCACACAATGGAGGACATTTCCAAGATACTGGGAACCATATCACAGCCACATGGCTGCACACATTTTTGGGGGGACACAATTCAAACCATGACAGATGGTAATAATTCAACAAATGGTACCTGGCAGTGTTCTAAGAGTTGAGTGTACTGCAGTGAATTATATGATGGATTAGTATTGGTGGGGCTTATTATTCTAGTGAGAGGAGACAATGAATAAATAAACAATAATTTGATAATGGCTAGGTACTCTGAAGATAATAACAGGGTAATGTGAGTAATGGAGAAGCACTGGTTTAAATAGGATTTTGGAGGAGACTGTGACTTTGAGCCACCACGTGAAAATTTGAGGAAAGAGCATTTCAAGTTAAAAGAACAATAAGTGCAAAAGCCCTGAAGAAAATAATAATTACCACTGTCATTTTGCTAATACTGTGTGCCAGGCATTGTCTTAACATCTTCATTTATGTATATTATTTTGTTTAATCCTCACAGTATCTCAGTATCATAGGTACTGTTACTACCCATTTTCTACGGTTGGATAACTGTTAAGATAGAATTGTGTCCCCCCAAAATACATGTCAGTTTGACTGGGCTGTGATTCCCAGGGTTGCATGATTGTCCACCATTATGTCATCTGATTAGATTTTCCTGTGTGTTGAAAGTCCTGTGTCTGTGATGCAAATAAGGTAAGATTAGAGGCAGTTATGTTAATGAGATAGGACTCACATCTGCAAGATAAGGTTGTGTCTTAAGTCACCCTCTTTTGAGATGTAAAAGAAGTGAGCAGAGAGACCCGGACCCTCATACCATCGGGAAACAAAAGCCAGGAGAATAGCACATCTTTTGAACCTGGAGTCCCTGTTTTGAAAAGCTCCTACACCAAGAAGGATTGATGAGAAGGACCCTCCCCCATAGCCAACAGAAAAAGCCTTCCCCTCAAGTTGGCACTGTGAATTTAATAAATTTCTTTTTGTTAGAGCCATCCACTTGTAGTATTTCTCTTAAAGAAGCACTAGATGACTAAGACAGAAACTGAGGCTCACAGAGTGTGCCAGAGAAAGGGTATGCCAGTGTGTAAATAGTGGGACCAAGAGTCTAACGTAGGCTTGTGCTTCCAAAACTACTAGTTGTAATTCTGTTTGAAGTCTTAGAAGAGTCTCCAGCCCATCTATGAAGCGGGTAGGAAGGAAAGGTCATTTAAGTACATTCTTGCCTTTATTTCCTAAACCCTCCCCATTTCCTTAAATAGGTCAGTACAGTGGACAGAACACTGAGCTAGATCTTCATAGTCTTGTATTTGATCCCCAGCTTTTAGTGGTTTCCCTCTCCTTCAGATTTATCTTTGGTCATGTTCCTGCCTAAAGACCTTACCTGGCTTTCATTTGTGCTCTGCCTTTCCTTCCCCCAGCCATACTGAACTTCGTCTCCCAAATATCGCGTGCCTTTGCGTACATAATTTCTTCTTCTGAAATGTTTTCCTAATACATATTCTCTCACCTTTCTAAGTGAACAGTGCAGGGCCCAGTTTGATTGTCCACTGAAGAAGGAAGCCTGCCTGGTCCGGAAGAGTTCGTTTGACCCTCTGTTACTGTCTCGTTGTAAGCTTTTGGTATGTGTTGCTGCTACTGGATTAAGCTCCTGAAAGCTGTGCCAAATTCTTTCATTTTTGGTATGCCCATGGCTGAGCACTTTTAAAACCATAGTTTTTGTTAAATGAATGAGTGTGTAGACTTTACCAGCAATACCTCTGGTGAAATTAGGCAAATTTAACTTCCTTAAATAGTATCTCCTACTTAAAAGAGTCAGAATAAGTCCTGTTCTGCCATTATCACAGTACTTCTGTGAAGATCTGAAAGGATAGTGTAAAGTGCTTTGAAAATGTCTTCAGCTGTTACACTGTGCAAAGTATTACTGTGATAACGTTAAATAGCTGATGCTTGACTTCAGTAGTAAAGTCTGAAGATTCTTAGGTATGTAGCTCACTTTTTTATTCATTAGTTTATTGCACTTTGTATTAGTCCCCTTATTTTGTGCCAGGTTTATATGTATTTAAAAGTAGTAATTTAGCTCCTGTTGGTAATTTGTGTGTGTGTGTGTTTACATTTATGGGATCCTTAGTAGACATATCTGAGGGTATAGTATGAATAGTCGATACATAAAACTTTTCCAGCCCTGTAAGATTTAAGACTTGGGGAAGAGAATAGTTTTGAAGAAAATAACATTGTATCCTTTGTCATTCCATCTAGTGATTGAAGCTCAGTGTAACTTTTTTCTTTTTTTTTTATTTTACCTTCTTCATTGTGTTGTATTCTACTTAATGAATCTGTATCTGTTAGTACATAATTGACTGTAAGTACAGTCAAGATAAGAACATTTCTATCACTGCAAAGATTCTTCATGTTGCCTTTGTAGACACACTTCCCCCCTGTTGTCACCTCTTCCTTATACTGTAGCTCATCTGTTTTTTGTTTCTGTAATTTGATCATTTTAAGAGTGTTATATGTAACTTTTTGAGATTTTTTTTCCAAAGTAATTCTCTCTGTTTTACCCAGATGGTTGTATATATCAGTAGTTTGCTTCTTGCACTGCTCAGTAGTGTTCTGTAATATGCATCTGCTCAGTTTCTTTAACCATTTACCCATTGAAGAGCATCTGAATTATTTCTGGTTTTGGCTGTTATAAATACAGCTGCTGTGAACTTGCATGTGCAGGTTTCTGGGTTAGCATTAGGTTTTCCTTTCTCTGGGACAGGTGTCCACAGGTGTCATTGCTGAGTCTTACGCTAGTCGGTTATATGTTGTATTTAAGAAATTGCCAAACTCTTTTCCAGAAAAAGTGTTCCATTTTTATAGTTCAGTAGCAATGTGTAAGTGATCAGTTTCTCTGCGTGCTCTCCATCATTTGTTATTGCTATTATTTTTCATTTCAGGGGTGTATTTTGTTACTTACAGCAGGGTTACAAATTACCATAACTGTGTAGTAAGTCATTTCAGATGTAAGTCATACCTCCTTTTTTTGTTGTTAGCTATCATTATGATTGCCTTTTATTATCTGTATCTTTGTAAATTTGATCTTTATCTGTCTTTGGAGGTTAGCAACATTACATGTAAACTTGCAGACGTATTTTAATACATGCATATATATGGTAATGCACAAACAATAAACATTTACTCCAATGATGAAGAGTTGGATGACGCTGGCATTTTGTCAGTTGTGGTAGTAACTTCACTTGTGGAAGGTTCTGATTCATTTGAATTATCCTTGGGAAAGGGGGTGGTGTTTCTAGTCAGAAAATTAGTGAAAATTGTCTGCATGGTCGTTTTATTTTTTCTTCACGTTGTACTTTGTAACCTCTCACTGAATACTTCCTGAATCTGCCTATGGACTTTAGCAATTGGTCAGCACTTGTGTCTGTGTTTTCAAATAGCTAAAGCCACTGAATTAGTTTAGGAAAAACTACAGCTAACCCTTTCACTTTAAAAAAAAAATTGACAACGTTTTTGTCCTCTTCCTCATTGTTTTTTTTCTTTTTCAGCATTCGTTTTCAAAATCCATTAAGTCCTGGCCTGTAATTTCTTCTTCGTTATCTGTAACTGTTACCACGTTGGTGATACCAGATTGTAAACTCAGTGCTTTTAACATGTGGACAGTTTTTCCACCCATCTCGTCCATCGTGTTAGCGTGATCAAATGCGTGTAGTGTGTTCACATCACTCAGCATCTTTTCTGTATCCTCTGCTTTCTTGTAACTTGCTTCTAGAAAGATGCATTGTTCTAGATACATGATGGCCATAAGTGTGCTTTGTCCTAACTTGGATACATCATAAGTGGAGGACTACCTGTAGCAGTAATTTGGCATGTGTTAATACTTTGACTTTCAGTTTTATTTATCAGTCCAAAAGGAGTACATCAGTTACAGCAGCTTGATGGGATTTTAATTATTCTTGTCATGGTTTCAAGGTTTATTAAAACTTTGTTGTTGATTTGTCATGTTCAAGAATCCATTTCATCCAGGTTTTTTTTTTTTAAAGTTAATCAACTGTGAATTACACACTTGTTAATTTTAACTGTAAATTCTTGTTTCCTTCATAGGTGTTAAAAAAGACATTGAGAAGCTTTATGAAGCTGTACCACAGCTTGCTAGTGTATTTAAGATTAAGGACAAAATTGGAGAAGGTAATTTGGGAACATACTTAAGTATCTTCATAAGCTTTTTTCCTTACTATTTTCCTGATATAATCTTGATTGTTATTTCTTACTGAAAAATAAACCCTTATTCTTGCTATAATATTAAGACTGTGAATATATTACTAATTGTGTTGGCAGCTTTTCTGTTTTCATGTAACAAATGAAGGAATAAATATTTACAATAAAATGAGCAGTCCTACTTTACCGTAGTATTAAAGTATTAATATACTAATGCTAGATTATTTATGGTAATTTTAAATGAAGTTTAAGATTCAAATACAGCGATTTGATCAAGGAAGTCAAATCATTTTCCTGCTGTCACCTTTGCAGTTAGGTTGAATAGTATGTTGAAACATATATGAAGCCTAAGATGGCCAAACAATGAGAATAATATACTATTTAGAGGATTGTCAGTATTAACAGAAATACCGTTGAGAGATTAGCAGTCATACTGATTAACTGAAGGGTGGATTTGTCACACAGTTAGGAAGAAAAGAACAAAGTACAAGACAACAGAACATTTTGGTAGCTGTGTTGAAAAATCCCTGAACAGTAAAAACTTGCATTTTCTTGATTAATTTCATTTTATGGTAAAAACTGTCAGACAAGAAAAGGCTGGGTCAGTGGGGGCAGAGAAATTATAAAATGGGATGATTTGTGATTGTGAATCAGCATATGTAAGGAGCAGCTCTTTAAATATTTTCTCTTTAAGTTAGGGTTCGCAGACTTCATTCTGGAGGACACTAGTGTTCCCTCTCCCCAACAGGTTAATAGCTGTTTCCCAGCAAGAGCTGTTTTGCAGGAAGGGTATTTTAAAACTAAGTAAGTTTGGGAAATGTAACATGTTACAGCTCCCTGTTGGTTATTTGTGATATACTTAGCACAGTAAGGAGCCTTGGTGTAGTGGTTAAGAGGTCAACTGCTAACCAGAAAAAAGTCAGCAATTCATATCCCCCAATCACTCCCTTGATACTATGGGGACAGTTCTACTCTGTCTGGTAGAGTTGCTGTGAGTTGGAATCAACTTGACAGCAATGGGTTTGTTGTAGTTTTGTTTGTTTGCTTTTAACACATTAAAGGCTCAGAAAATTTTATAGTAAAGAATCTAATTTGTTATAATCAGTATTTATCAAACTTAACTGACCACCATATCTTAATTTTTTCCATTTAATGTTAAAGACCTATGTGTTTTTACAGCTTTTTTCTTTTCCACTGTAAGATGTATAATTCTAAAAGATTGATAGCTTGATCTTTAAAAAGTTCAAATGATGATATTGTAGAAAGATATTTAATACAATAGGTTGTGACCATGGAAATATTTGGTGCTTGCCAAATTAAACAGACGCACTGTGGAGTGTTGGCAAATTCGCATACCCTCTATAGCTGTTAAGAATCCCTGGTAGCATATTGGTTAAGCATATTGGCTAACCAAAAGGTTGGCAGCTTGAACCTACCAGCTGTTTTGCAGGAGAAGATAACAATGATCTGCTTCCATAGAGATTACAGCCTTGGAAACCCTATGGGGCAGTTTCTGCCTTCTAGAGTCACTATGAGTCTGAGTCAGCTCAGCAGCTGTGGGTGTGGTTTATTTATTTATTTTTTGATTTCTCGGATGTTGAACTGAAGATAGTTAAGAATTTATTAAAAATTAAAAAAGAATTTTCAGATGTGTTTCCTCTTATGGTCAATGTCATTAAAATATTGGTAGATTGATAATTTTGTGGGTTTCAAACAGTTTTTAGGATCTATTTCAGCATTGGTTCATTAACATTTTAAAAATCAAATACTGAAAAATGTAATAAATTGTCTTATAGGCACTTTCAGCTCTGTTTATTTGGCCACAGCACAGTTACAAGTAGGACCTGAAGAGAAAATTGCTTTAAAACACTTAATTCCAACAAGTCATCCTGTAAGAATTGCTGCTGAACTTCAGTGCCTTACAGTGGCTGGGTAGGCAATTTAAAGATACTTGAGTTGAACTAGCTGTATATAGTTTATAAGCTTTTTAAGTGATAGCTTATTATAGATAATGAGATTGTCCCTGAGTTAAACATATCATTTTGTTAAGTGTTTGCAATTTGCCAGCACTTGTCCTGTAACCTTGGAATGATTGGTTCAATTTATATTGATTCTCTTCATGTGGATTTCCCTGGAGGCCCAGCCTAACTTCCTGTTGTTTTACCTCTTTTTTTTGTAACCCTCCTGCCAAATCATAAACCTGGGCTTCCCTGGTCTAAATGTAACATTGTTTCATGTTTCCCCAATTATTATTGACATGTCTTCTTACTTGATTGAGAGCAACAAAGGCCTTTATGTCCGTGTGCGGATATAATCTCGTATCTGTCATCCTCCCTGAAGTGCCCTCCCCTTGCCCTGTCGTTGCTTTGTGCCACTTCACAGCCAGACTTTTCAAAAATTTTCTGCACATACTGTTTTCACTTCCACACCTTGTTTTCACTGCAGAGTCAGTATGGCTGCTGTCTTCTAGGGTAACCTGAAACTAGTATAGTTAGAGTCAACCATGACTGTCAGTTTTCCACTTCCTGTTCCTGTTCACATGAGTTCTCAGTGGCCTTCAACATAATTGACTTCAGCTGTTGAACTTGGCCACATCCCCTTGGTTTTTTTCCTGCTTCATTTGGCCTTTCATTTTTGGTATCCTTTGCCAAATTTTCCTCTTCTGCCTGACCCCTTATGTTGGAGTTCCTCAAGATTTCATCCTGGTTTTTCCATCTCTGTACTCTTCCATCTAGGGTAGTTACAAGTCAGAGTTTACTTGATAGCAGTGAATTTTGTTTTCATTTTGTATGTTCTTCCCTAGGTAGTGTGTTGCATTTCCACATGGCTTTAAACACATGATAGTCATTCCCAAAAGTATATTTCTGTCCATAGACCTCTTATCCTGTGTGCAGATTTGTGTATAGCCACCTGGCTGTTTGGCATTTCAAACATCTCAAGATGGAATACATCGAAAATGAAATTGCTATTCCATTCTCCTGCCCCCCAAACCCACGGCAGTAACCTGTTCTTTCATCTGTACATCTCGGCCAATGGCCTTACCACTGCCCAGTGGTTCAAATCAAGAACCTGGGGATCAAGTCTCCATTTCTCCCCGAAACCAAGTCTGGCCATTCTGCCTCCAGACTATATCTAAAATCCTGTCTTTTTAAAAAAAATCTCAACTGCATAGTATTACCTTAATTCAACCCTAGACTACTGCTACTCTCTAATCCCATCGTTACACAACAGCCAAAAATGATCTTTGAAATAACTAGGTTGTACCTGGCCACCACCAGTGACTTCCCTGACAAGGAAAATAGCATATAGTCCCTGAAATAACAGGAGAAAAATAGGTGTGCAGACTCAGACCCTTTTAAAAAGAACCAGACTCAATGGTCTGACAGGCTGGTGGGTTCCCAGAAGGCATAGGCCCTAGACTCTGTGTTAGCCCAGAACTGAAACCATTCCTGAAGCCAGCTCTTCAAAGATCAAAATGGACTGTAAGATACAAAATGATGCTGGTGAAGAGTGTGCTTCTTGGCTTAAGTAGAAACATGAGGCTAACTAGGTAGTTGCTGTCCAGAGGCAAGAAGAGAGGGCAGAGGGGGACAGGATCTGGTTGAATGAACATGGTAAATAGAGGGTAGAGAGGTGAAGTATGCAGTTACAGGGTTGGGAGAGCAGCTAGAGTTACATAGCAGTGTGTGTGCAAAGTTTTGTATGACAGATTGACTGGGATTGGAAACTTGGACTTTAACGTGCAGTAAAGTATTTTTTATGTGTATATATGTATGTGTGATGTAAGTTGAATAATATTAGTTCCACTGCTTAAAATTCTTCAGTGGTTTACCACTGTACTTTTGGGAGGGATCTGAACTTTATCCTGACCTTTTAAACTTAATGTTTAACTAAGAAAAGACTGGCTTGTCTCTCCTTGTCTGTCCCTACAGCATTCTCTCACACTGGTCTTCCCACCTCTGTCACTCGTGAATTCTTTAGTTCCTCAGATTTGTCTCAAGGATTTTCTGACTGGAGCCACTACACATGCAGTTTCTCCATTTAGAAGACCCCACCCCAGTCTTGGCATGCTGACTCACCTTTTTGATCTGAGCAGGAGTGGCGGTGCTTCACAGTGGTCTTCTCTGAATATTAAAAAAACAAAACAACAAGGCCATTGCAACCCGAGAGGACAGAGTAGAACTGCCCCGTAAAGTTTTTCCAAGGAGCTCCTGGTGGATGTGGACTGCCTGCATTTTGCTCAGCAGCTGTAGCACGTGACCACTATGCCACCAGGGTTTCTTGAATTAGACCCTCCTGGTTTTCACGGGGAACCTTGGTTGTATAGCAGTTGAGTGCTACATCTGCTGAACCAAAGGTCAGCAGTTCAGATGCACCAGACACTGCTTGGAAACTATGGGGAGGTTCTCCTCTGTCCTCCAGGGTTGCCGTGAGTTGGAAATGACAGCAATGAAGTTTGTCATTGCTGTAGCACCTTTTGATTTCTTTCAAAACCATGACCCTAATTTGTCATCTTTTGTTAACCTTGCTTATCAGTGTCATTTAGTAGACAGTAAACTCCATGAGGGCAAGAAGCATACTGATTTTATTCACCGTTGGATTCCTAATGATTGATATAATGTCTGACAGATACTAGTGCCTACCATATATTTACTGAATGAATGACTGAATGAACTAATTTCATTGTTCCATGCCTCTTTGTTACAGAAGATGAGCTGATACAAAGACAGCCTTTCTAAGGCATGACTAAATTCTAGTCCTCTCAAATAAGGACACTCCCTCCTTTTCTCATATTTGCTGTATTTACCATGGTACCTCTCCATGTGTTCCAAAATGTACATATTAGAATCTTCATCTGATCTTGCTGCCCGTCTGGTCCGCATACTGTTTTTTCGTCTTTGTCTTTATGCTTTGCTTCCATTGTATCTTGTTTTCCCTCCTGAAATTTTGTTTTACCTCTTCCTTTTAACTTTAGTTGCTCTCTGAAAGATTACCAGGTAATTTCCACTTCATCAATCCAGAAGCCCTCCCTCAGTGCTTATTCTCTTTGACCTTCATGTTGATCCACCTTTCCTTTAAAATGTCACCCTTGGTGACACCCCTCCCTGGGCTTCTGTTTCACTTGAGACTTCTTCCAGGGCACAGTTCTCTCTTTTCTCTATGCGTTTTCACAGCTGTAGGTATCACTTCTCTGCAAGGACTCACGTTGCCTTCTCACCTGACATTTCCCTGAAGCTTTAATCCCGTGTCTGGGTGTCTCTATCCCAGGGATGAGTTTTGGGGTTAGGTGCTGTTCCAGGTTTCTCTGCTCACTTTGTTGTTGTGCTCGTTGTCTGAGGCACTCAGGCTGAAGTTTGTGAAAGTCATCTTTACTGCTGTGCAACATAGTCATTAAGAGTACAGACTTGGAGCGGACTGCCAGGATTCAAATCCTGGTTCTGTGATTTACTACTTCGGTCACCTTGGGGAAGTCCATTAACTTATCTGTGCCTCAGTTTCCTCATATGTAACAGGGTAGTACGGTGGTAGCACCTACCTCATACAGGTTTTTTTGAACATTTTTTTGAACAAACTTCCTAATATGTATATAGTCTTTAGAACAGAGTTTGGCTCATAGTGAATTCTGAGTAAATGCTAGCAGTTACTATTATTTTCAGATGTATTTATTGCTGTTAACATCTTGTCTGCTGCTACATCCTGATAATCCACTTGTTATTCGTTCTCCTACTGCTGCGTCCCCAGTGACGCTGTCAGTTATTTCGCATTTGAGTTACGATAGTAACCTTACAACTGGTCGTATTTTTTTCGTTAGGAAAACCATCTGCTTATATAAGTCGGTTAAATGTGTGTAGTATCTACATGGTGATGACTTTTACTTGGTTTTCTAGCTTTATGTATTCCTAAAATTGCTTTAAAAAAAAGCATAAAGTTGCAGTTCATTTGACCTTTTCTCTAAAGTTCATTTTGCATTTTTCCACTAGAGGGCAAGACAATGTCATGGGAGTAAAATACTGCTTCAGGAAAAACGATCATGTGGTTATTGCTATGCCGTATCTGGAGCATGAGTCCTTTTTGGTGCGTTTGAATATTTCTTGAATTTTTGTTACCTGAATGTTTAATTGAAAATCATTTTATGACATCATCCATAACTTTATTTTAGGACATTTTGAATTCTCTGTCTTTTCAAGAAGTACGGGAATATATGTTCAATCTGTTCAAAGCTTTGAAACGCATTCATCAGTTTGGTATTGTTCACCGTGATGTTAAGCCCAGCAATTTTTTATTTAACAGGCACCTGAAAAAGTAAGTATGAAAAGTTAATAGAAAATATTTACATTTGAAGACTGTGGGGTCTGTGTCTTACTTGTACAACTCATGCAAAATCCATGGACAGATTATTTGCAATTTTTGATGTGGTTGGAGAAGGGAAATAAAATTGTATTAGTAAAGCAATAAACAAAGTATTTGCTGTACTGTGGTTCTGTGGAAATTCACTGAACTGAAAGTCAAGAGATTGAGCAAGGGTCAAGTTCTGCTTAGCCTTATGTGTATCTTTTATGTCTGAGCTCCATTTTTCTTTCCTAGTAAAGGAGAAGATTAAACCACATGATAGCCAGTTTTCCATTTTAACACTGTAGTTCTATTTTGACATGTATTTTTATAGTGATTATATACATTCAGACATTGTAAGTTGGTAATTACTTAAATGTTGCTATTTATGTAGTAGATCTTAGTAAGAATAGAACTGTGTATACCCTTTGCTTTTTTTCTTTAATTAAATCAGATTTTTAAAACTGTAATTTTAAGTTTTTATGTTAGAAATGATATGCAGTGATGCCATCCCTGCCACCACCAGAGAACAAGGGATTGTGCCTCTTTTTTGCAGTTCCCTGTTGCCTTATCAACAGCAGATCATTGGAAAAAGAAAAGACTGACTTATTGGAATGCATCTTCCCTGAATTTTAACCCTTGTTAACTGTAAAAGGGGTCCTGATAGTGCAGTGGCTCGGCTTCTGACTGCTAACCAAAAGGTTGGCAGTTCAGATCCACTGGCATTCCTTGGAAATCCTGTAGGACACTTCTGCTCTATCCTGTGTAGGGTCACTGTGATTTGGAATCAACTTGATAGCAACAGATTTCGCTATGAAATGCTTTCTTTGTCTGAAAGACTTAGTTTTCCTCTGTTTTTCAGAAACCTGATAAAATGTTAGTTGAAAATTACAGTTTCTACCTGAATATTGTTTGAGCGTATTAATGACTTTACTAAAGCTTTAATGGTTATGGAGAAGTAACGTTTGCTTAATTTTGTTTCTTAGGTATGCCTTGGTAGACTTTGGTTTGGCCCAAGGAACTCATGATACGAAAATAGAGCTTCTCAAATTTGTCCAGTCTGAAGCTGAGCAGGAAAGTTCTTCACAAAATAAGTTCCACATAATCACAGGAAACAGGATTTCATTGAGTGGCCCAGCACCCAAAGAGCTGGATCAGCAGCCCACTACAAAAACATCTGTTAAAAGGCCCTACACAAGTGCACAAATCCAGATTAAACAAGGAAAAGATGGAAAGGTTCTGTCTCTTGTATTTCTTACGTATTAATGCTTTCAGAAATGTGCTTTTTCATCTATGAAGGTGATAAAATCCTAGTGTAGTACTTGGAATTAAAAAAAATTTCTTTTTATGTTCAACCGATTAGATTGTTATACAGAGATTTATAGTGAATTATTTTGCTTACTGTTTCAAAAAGTAACTTAGTAACTCAGAAAGTAACTTAGTAGATTTATAATGTTTTGTACTGTGTATCACAAAATTACATGATATAACAAAATTGAAAAAAGTTATCTGCATGTTACAAAGTCGAGATTCTCCTTTTCAAAAAGAAGCATTGGTTATAGGGGAAAAATATTGAAGTGTCTGTCTCCATTTTAGCTGCACAGCAAAAGGTAACATCCATGCAGGTGTTTTTTGTCTTTCTTAGGTATGTTTATTTGTGGGCTATGATAACATTGTATGGATGTTAAGAGTTCTGTCTAGACTATTTTCTTCTTTCACAGAAGTGGTTTGGTGTCTGAAAATGACTTGGATGCAGCTGTTTTTGTTTTATGTCACTTAACTCTTTTAAAACTAGCAGAGTACAGCTGGCAGAAAGTGTTACAGATGTAATCCTTATTTTCCTTGTTTTTGTTGGTATTATAGGAGGGATCTGTAGGCCTTTCTGTCCAGCGCTCTGTTTTTGGAGAAAGAAATTTCAATATACGCAGCTCCATTTCACATGAGAGCCCTGCAGTGAAAGTAAGTAATGTAGCTCAATAGTGCAATGATCCGTCAGTCGTACCCTGAAGACCATTTGGGTAACGACTAGGTTAGCATTTGTTAACCTGCAGCTGTTAAAAAGTAGGGTTTTACTTTGGCACTGGGTGTTACTGCTCTGAGCATATTGTCCTGGTAGAATTTTTTTGTCGTTTTTGATTAGCTTGTTGCTCTTTCCCTAGGGAAACATTAAGGCCTTTCCTGTAGTTATTGACTAGAAGGTGAGCGCCCAGCACTTAACACAGTTCTTATACGTAGTTGCATAAAGTTGTTTGTAAGGTTAAATTCTCAACAGTGGATATTTGTAAATATTTTATGACAGCTAGACAGCATGAGCAAAAAACTGAAACTGATTTTAGCCGGTGTAATTGTGCAGTCTACAGCTCTGAAATGGAGTTAGACACTAGAACATAACTGTTTTACACTCCTATAAATATGCCAGGAAAAGTTCTCATGACATCTAAGTCAACTATTTACCAAATTTTAATATGAATTTATTCCCCCTGGAAAAGTGCCTAGAAAGACCTTAAAATTTTAACCATCAACTGTTTTTTTTGCAATCGTATAGCACATCCAGCAGTTTTAAAGTTAGGCTTCCACTAGTGATTTTGCCATACCAGCATCTGAAGACATGTTAAGTATCATAAAAATAAAAATACGATTTTTCTTTTACAGCTTATGAAGCAGTCTAAAACTGTGGATATATTCTCTAGAAAGTTAACAACAAAAAAGAAGGTTATTTCTACAAAAGTTGTAAATAGTGGCATGATGAGGAAAATTGTCACTTCTTGCCCAACTAACCCAGCTTGTGACTGTTATGCAACAGATAAAGTTTGCAGTATATGCCTTTCAAGGTAACATGGTTTGATGATGCTATAAAATCACTAGAGTACTGTCGGCAAGATCAGAAATTGAATTGATTCTGGTGGGCAGTTGATTTAGTTGAGTGAAAGGGAACAAGAAAAATCTTGAACTGCACAGGCACTAATGGGGACCTATACCTTGAAGACCAAATCATAGCTTTTGTCATGTGTTATTCATTTGGCATGCATATGCTCTTTGGAATACACATTTGTTCTTATAGCAGATAATTTTGAAAGGGGGAAATAGCGTTTTTGGAACCATTACAGTCTTAACCTTTTTTCCTTGCTGATACAGTCTGTTTTTCTGTATTCCTGTCTGTGGAATAAACAACCCGATAATGGAACTGCTGGGACTCCCATTTCCTATTTTTTACTTGATAAATGTCTCTCTCTTCTTAAGACTTGGCTTTCATGATGCCTTTTATGATTAATTCAAGCAGATAAATAAAGAACTGCATCAGTAATCAGTCACCCCAAATTACTTTCTTCTATCTCTGGATACCTGTTGTATTTTATTTTTCTATTGTGGATCTTGTTATTTACTTGCTCTTTTAATGGAAGTTCACTTAAAACTTCTGTGGCTTAAGACTATGGAATTAATGGGATGGTGGGCATATGCAAAATCTAGGATATTTAACTTACTGGATTATTATTTGCTTTATGATTTTATTTAAGTAGATGTCAAGTTAATGTGTACTGTGAACTAAATTAATAAATGCTATTTTTAGTCAAATGTTAAAATTTTCACTTGACTAGAAAAATCTCATTTCTTCATCCTAAGGCGTCAGCAAGTTGCCCCAAGGGCGGGTACACCAGGATTCAGAGCACCAGAGGTCTTGACCAAGTGCCCTAATCAAACTACAGGTATGCTGCACGGGGAATATAGAACCCAGTCCATTTGTCCCAGATACATTGGTTTCTTGATCTCTGTTATGACTAATCGTTGTACTTTTCTACTTTTAATTAAATTATGCAAGCATTTAACAGTGTGGTATTCCGTTTTTGAGATACTGCTCTTCTTTATGAAAGTTTCAAATACTTAAATTAGTGTTGCTTTCTTATAGTCGGATCTGACTTGACGGCACTTGGCGTTGGCTGGCTTTTCTTCTACATTTGTTTTGTATCACTTCCATTTTGTGTCTCTACTTAGAAGATGATGTTAGCCGGAATTTTGTTAACACCACCTTTGTGAGGGAAAAAATTGTATTTAGTCATTTTTGCCAACTTGTTTAAGTTGTTTGCCTGATGCATCAAATACTTGTGATGTTATTATTATGTGTATCACATTATTTTTCATTATGGTGGAAACAGTGTAATAGCATTAATTTTTGAAAAAGTCTTCTGTAATTTAAAAAATTGTCAACGTAACCACAACACAATAGACGTCTTATTGATTGAATAGATAATTTCAGCTGTTCATTTAGATTATGGGCTTTGAAGAAAGGTACTCAGTGCATATGTGTTTGCTCTGTGCTTGCTAATGATGCAGAAATGACTTTCGTCAGGATACACTCTCAATTTTAGTAACCTGCTGTGTATGATGATAAACATTTACACAAAGCATTCTAGGCCTAATATAACCTGAGGAATTATGGAAAGAAGTTCATGGAAGATCTCTGAGATGAGAATGTAAATTAGAGTGGGAAGTCGGCATTGAGGCATGTGCAGAGGAACTCATGTTCTTCTCAAACAACATGTTGTAGTCATGCAGGAAACTATTGAAGACTAGTGTTAGTAGAATGTAAGATGCGTGTCCACGAATAGTGACAATTATGCCTAGAAAGGGATAGGTAAGGCCAGATCAGACTTCTTAAAGAACTCAGAGGGGGTGGAGCCAAGATGGCAGACTAGACACATGTCTCCTCAATTCCCTCTGAAAACTAAGGCCTGGGTTAATAGTTGAATGGAACACTGTGGACACCCAGGGAGTGCTAGGATATGGCATAGAGTTGTCAGAATGGACTACAGGCCACTAAATGGGAAACTTCCTCTCTCTGGCATGAGCTGTCTCATGCTGAGCCCCAGTCCTGCTGACTTCTGCTTGGGCAAACTGGAGGTACTGATGCTTTTTTCTTTTTCTTTTCTTGCTTTCTTTTTTCCTGTCATCTTGGAGGCAGGGGATGTGTAAGCTGACAGTTACACTGAACTGCAGTGCTAAAGTGAAGAGTGTATAGCGCAGCAGAGAGACAGTGCGTGGGACAGCCGCATTTTGAGAGCCCGGCTCCTGACTGAGGGCACCACTGCTCCCTCCTCTCTTTTCTGAGCTCTGCCACAGATTCTGCTGTTACATGGCAAGAAGGGAAGCTTGGCTGGGATGCCATCTTGGTCAGCTGGGGGGGGGCAGCGTCACCCAACTGGAGGCCTCAGCGGGGTCTAATTCCCAAGCAAGAAGCAGTATCACGTGGAAGAGCCCTTTTCCAGCAGAAAGACGGTGTAGCACAGTGTTACCTTACTCGTGGGACCTGGCTGAGTTTAGGAGCAAGCCTGTGACCCCTCCTTACTGTGAACTATGTCATAGTGTCTCGGGATGGCCGAAGAGATGCTTCTGTTGTCAGCTGGAAGGCAGGGCCTGCCACAGCTGATGGCCTGACTGATTTTGGCAGCTGTTGTATAGCTCCTGTATTTTTAAAATAAGACTACCTGGAGAAATAACTGATGAGTGGCCCAGTGGCATCTCTTCCAGCTTTTACTGGGTCAGTTGACAGCTCCCTAGTGACTCCATAAGTAGAGTCATTGCCAGATAGGACCCAGAGCCTGCCACCCCAGAGAGTCCACTGGGGCCAATAGCTAAAATATACAGATGCAGCTGGTGACTGACTCCTTTCCCAGAACTGTGCCTCAGCTCCTGGTGAAGTAGCACCAGAGAAACTCAGCAGCCTTTTGATGGCCTGAAGGTGACACACCATCTCTAACCATTTAAAGAAAGAGCCCACCATGGCTTGGGAAAACTGCCAAAATAAAGAATCAGAAAACTTCCCAGATAAAGGCTTTCTGAAACTATCACAGGTCAAGTATAAAATGATTATGTATAGAACCCTCCTAGAAATTAAACAGAATGTAACAGAGCAAGGTAAAAAATTCAGCAAGCTATTGGAACTGATAGAACCTCAGAAATCCAGCATATCAGTAACAAAATTACAGAATTAGACAATTCAAAGAGCAGAATTGAGATGGAAGTCAGACTTCGTTACCTTGGAGATAGAGCAACTGATGCCAGCATTTATGAGGAGAAATCAGAGAAAAGAATTTAAAAAAATGAAGAAACATTAAGAAACATGTAGGACTCTATTAAGAGGAAAAATCTGTGATTAATTGGAGTTCTTGAACAGGGAGGAATAGCTGAAAACACAAGAATTACTGAGTTGCTGACAGAAAACTTCTCTGAAGTTATGAAAGAACAGAACATAGATATCCAAGATGTGTATTGCACTCTACAGAAAGTAGACCTCAAAAGAAGGACACCAAGATGTATTATAATCAAGTTAATAAAAGGAGACATAAACAGATTCTGTTAAAGGCAGCAAGACTCAAAGCAAAGCTAACATTCAGAGGGAAATCCTGTAGGCTTTTGTCTGACCTCTCAGCAGAAACAATGCTGGCAAGGAAGCAGTGGGATGACACATTTAAAGCCTTAAATTTGAGAAAAACTTCCAACCAAGAATTACACATTCTGCAAAAGTATCTGTGACATATGAAGATGAAATTAAGCCATTTGCAGATACACAGAAGCTTAGAGACTTTGTAAAAACCAAACCAAAACTATAAGAAATACTGAAAGAAGCCCTTTGCTTAGAAAAACAAAACCATAAAGTGTATATTTAAGGAGGCAATGCAGGACACAGCATCCAGAAACCTGCTCAGTTAGAGAAGTCACAAAACTCAATCAAAGCTACAATATTGAAAGAAGGGAACCAATGATCGTATCACAAAACCTGTGACACCGAGACACTGAAAAGAGGGATATTCTACAGTAGTTACAGTCCTTTCAGATGGAGAAGTAAGAAACATATGCAGAAGTTAAAATCAGGTTTAAACTTAGACTGTTAAGGGGGATCATAGGAGTAGCCACAAAGCATAGCAATTATGCAGCATATCAGAACAAGAAACGTAATTAACAGGAGTCTCAGCAACCAAAAAACCAACATTGAAAAAGATGCAAAGTTAACCCATAAATAAGATGAGCATTACTGAGGTCAGCTCTTCAGAGAGTAATGGATTGGACTCAGGTACACAGTGTGACCATACTGTGTGTGTATTTTATGGTTATCATGTGTGTACTTTATGGTTCTATGCATCTATAGGATGCTGTCCTACTGGCCTCTTACTAGAAGGGAGAGGAAATGATGGGGAAAAGAGGACAGGAGATTGTTAAGAGGATATGACATAAAGAGAACAAAAAGGAATAGAGTGCTGTCAACAGAGGAAAGGCTGTGGAGAGATTGGAACTCTCCTACACTACTGGTGGGATTGCAAAATGGTACAACCTCTTTGGAATGCAATCTGGTGCTTCCTTAAAAAACTAGGAACAGATACACCATTTGATCCAGTAATCCCACTACTCGGAATGTATCCTACAGAATCAAGGGCAGTCACACAAACAGATACATGCACACGAATGTTTACTGCAGCACAGTCCACAATAGCTAAAAGATGGAATCAACCTAGATGGCTAACAACAGATGAATGGATAAACTATGGTATATATACTCAGTGGAATACTGTGCACTGATAGAGAACAATGATGATTTTAGGACACATCTCATAACTTGATTACAATTGGACAAAATCAGTCAGCAGCGCCAGAACAAATACTCTGACCTCTACTATAAGGACTTAAAAATAGACTCATGTATAGAAGAAAAGAATCTTTAGTTGCTACGAGGGAGGGGAAGGAGGGAGAGAGGGCTGGTCATAGATTAGATAGTTGATAGAAATTTGGGTAAAAGCAATGACAGCACACAGTAGAAAGAAGATCAACTTAACTGGACTTGAGCATAAACTGAAAAGTCTTCTAATGTTAACCCAATATTGTAGGGATAAAGTAGCAGGGGTGGGGATCTGGAAACCATGCTCTGAAGGGGCATTGAGGCCAGTTGGTATAACTAGCCTGTTCCTAAGAGTCTTCTGCACCCCTTATTGGTAAGTGGCATTTGGGGTCTTAAAAACTATCAAGTTGCCAACTTAGGTACACCTGATGGTCCCAACTCATCTGGAATAGGTGGTCACCAAGAACAACAAAGACATGAAAGAAAAAGAACCCAGGAGACAGAAGAACCCATGTGAATGGGTGACTGTATCAACATGTGACCAGAAGAACCAGATGATGCCTGGCTACCACCAAAGACAGCTGTGGTAGGACATACAATGTCAAGTCTGAGTGGCAACACAAGAAAAAGGGGTGTACCTCAAGAACTCCACTAAAAGACAGTTGATGATCTGGCAGCCTGGCGTTCTCCTGGGAGCATGGCCCTTAGACCTGCTGCTGCCCCTGACGAGAAGACATTGCTGAGGTCAGCTCTTCAGAGAGGAATGAACTGGACTCAGGGACACAGTGTGACAATGTTGTGTGTGTACTTATGGTTATCATGTGTATACTTTATGATTCTATGCATCTATAGGATGCTGTCCTACTGACCTCGTACTAGAAGGCCAAGGAGAGGGTGGAGAAGAGGGGACAGGAGATTCTTAGGAGAATATGACATATAGAGAACAAAAAGGAGGAGTGTGTTGTCACCAGGCAAGGAGAGCAGAAGGAACTGCAGATATGTGAGCATGCAAATTAATTTGGATTGTATACTTTCACTTAATCAGTTTAAAAAAAAAAAAGGAGAGGCAAAAAAAAAAAACAAACCAAAATAACTTGGGAGTGTACCCTGAAGGTGTTGAAAGTTATTCAGGGGAAAGAGATGGCAGTGTTGTAATCCAGGGGATTATGCTGGCCAGTGTACAGAGGGAATGAATTTTGGAGAGTGATGGTGTGTTGTAGTCCAGGTGAGAGATGATAAAAGCCTAAATGAGGGCATTGGTAGTAGGAACGAAAGGAAAGTTGATGGGTTGGAGAGGCATGATTTGGTGTGGGTAATTGGATGTGGGATTTGGGGTAAGAGGTAGTAAGAGGAAAAGGCATCTAACATGTTACCAGCGTTCTAACTTAGAGGACTGAAATGGTACCAGTAACTAAGATGGAAAGTAAAGGAGTAGCTACTGGTTTATTGGGAAAAGTAAGGTTGGTTTAGGGAATAATTAGTATAGGATTCTTCTGGGACTTGCAGGTAGAGATGTGTGGCAGAATAACAGTAAGTATGATGCTAAAGGGAGGTATCTGGGCTGGAAATACAGTTGCATGCCATAATTATATGCATGATAGTTAAGCCATGAAGTAGACTGAGATTGATCAGGGAGGGTACACAGGAGGGGTTTGGAACTCTGGGAACCTTATCACTTAAGGCTGGGGAGAAACACTGAAGGAGCAGTCAGAAGTACAAAAGGAACTAAAAAAGCAGGTAATACAGAGGACAAAGAAATAGCACAGATGATTTCATGGTACTGGGAAGTCAACACCTAGGAGGGAATGTTCCCAAAAGGAATAGGAAAAAAGGGAGCTTCTTTTTTACATGAACCTGAGCTGGTCCTGATTTTAACTGCCAGAATTGTAGAGATTAGAATCTCTGTAGCGATAATTGGAGTTAGCTTGTGACTGAAGAAAAATTGCTACATTCAGTACTTTTCACTAAAATGAAGACTTTTCACTCCTTATGGTGATCATTCGTGGGGAACCCAGAGTTTTGCCCATGTAGCTATTTTTGAATTTCCTTTGATCTTACAAAAGGTGTATTTACTTAGTGTTTTCTGATGATGAAATGTTCTTTTAAACTTACCAATGTGTTGCATAAGAAAGAGAATGTCGGATGTTAGGTCAGTATATTGTACCAGTCCTGACTGTGCATTAAAATCACCTGGGGAACTTAGTTGGGAATGGCATCAGAGATTTTGAAAGCTCCCAGGGTGATTCCAATACACAGTAAAGTGAGAACTACTAATATAAGTGATCAAATTATAGATAAGGCAATTTTAAACGTTTGTTTTCTCTTGCAGCAATTGACATGTGGTCTGCAGGTGTCATATTCCTTTCTTTGCTTAGTGGGCGATACCCGTTTTATAAAGCAAGTGATGATTTAACTGCTCTGGCTCAAATTATGACAATTCGTGGATCCAGGGAAACTATCCAGGCTGCTAAGACTTTCGGTAAGCAGTTTTGTAATACAAACCAGAACAGATGCCTTTGATTGTCACCTACAGATTAGTTAGTAAATTATTACAAAATTCTCTTTAAAAATAAACATATTCTGTGCCCATTTCCTGATCTTAGGTAGAAAATTTCTCGGTTGAAAAAATTCTCATTTGTGTAAGAAAACAGTTTATCATGATTTAAAATTTATATTCATTGCCTACATATAATCCTTGTTCTCCAGTATTTAAAGTTAAGCTTCATATCCTTAAACAGAAGACTAAGGAATAAAACCTTGCTTGACTCCCTATAATTGTGATTTGACATTACTGAAAGAATATTTTTAATAAGTTTTAATTTTTTTAGTGTATATTCATTAAGCATGAGATGGCCCACTTGATGTTGAGTATGTGATAGTCCTTGCTTTAAATGATCTTAGTCTGTATTGAGAAGTAAACAGTCATGTACAATACAGTGTAAAGGATGACAGTGGGAAAGAGAATCATGTGTTTTAGCTGTCAGATTCCTTAGGGTTAGGATAGCAGAAAAGAGAATCAACAGAATACTAATGTAGGAATGTATTATATGTGGTAAGTCATCTCTGTAGCCACATGAATTCTCATTTCTTAAGACTGGGCTTTGCAGTGCACTGGATAATTGACCTGAGAATTAGCCTTGCTTTGGCCAGCAACCTGAACTCATGTACCCTTCATGTGTTTATTCTCCAGCCATAGTTATAATTAATACTTTACAAAGAACAGATGTCAGTGAGTCAACTTGCCACACTATATGGAGTACCTTTTTGGGATAATGGTTCAGTCAGCCCACCTCATAAGTGGTTAGACCACCTTGTGCTCAGCTGCAAGATCAGTGGGCCTAAAGCAGGGGTATATTTCAGAATTACCTGAGGAACTTCAAGAAACATGTATGGTTGTCCTCTACCACTTCTTCTGGACAGTGAGATTCAGAAAAATGAAATCTTAAGAAGGGTAAGGTGTGCTGATTTGAAAAAAAAACAAAAAGCAAGTGATTTTGACCAAGAACTACTTCAGGTTAAGAATCACTGCCAGAATGTCCCTTGCTGATGCACCCATGTCGTGTAACCTGCCAGGCAAACTTGGTTGTGGTTATGAAGAAAGGTGCATAGTAGCAGCTCACCAGCAAATGTTTCTGTGGAACAATCAACCCATGGTACATCACAGACTTTTATCTTGTACTTAGTATAAGAAAATTTTACTTGGTGAGTGGTAAGTTGAAATAATCCATATGTGTAAGGGGAAAATGACCATGAATGAAAAATAGCAATGGCATTCTTACAGGAGTATATTATTCTCAGTTGAGAATACTTGAGTATTGAGTAACTTTCTGAGACATTTAGGAACATGAAGTTTATCAGCCAGCACAAAAACATTTTGTTGAAGAGTTTAAATCTTCCCCATCTATAATCAAAATTACAATGAAGGCCAATGTTGAAAGTATAGTCTCTGACAGAATCCCCCAGGGCAAGTACCATATCAGGCAAGGGTGTTTAGAGATTTCTTATCATATTATTGTTACCATATGTTGAAAAACTGTATTGCTGTGTGGCACGTGTCTTTTTTATTGGTATCACTTAACAGTTAACTTTAGTCAGGTCTTATAATTTTGACCTGAGTGCAGAATATTGTACTTTATGATTCAAAAAGAAATAGGATCCAAAGAAACAATGTGCCTGAAGTTCGTAGGACAAGTGCTTGTACTTTTATTGAGCCTGTGTCTAACTTGCCCCACTCCACCCAATCCCTGAAACTGGCCCCATAGGAGGTTGTCATTAAGTAATTGTTAATTTTTGGCATGTAACTTCAAAAGAAAAATGTTCAGCCAAAAGAAGCTTGACTTGTAATAGTCTGTAATAGTATTTTTTGATTGCATGTATTTAAATTATTGTCCCTGGGTGTTTTTAATGAGCTCTCTCTTTGGCCATGTAAAAGTATCATAATAGCAGATCATTTAGGCCTGTTACATAGGTTGAAGAGATGCTACAGCATACAGTATAAGTTACTGCATAACTTCAGCAACAACCTAATAAAAGAAATAAAAGTGGCTATGACCTCCTTTGAGAAAAAATAGGTTTAAAAGTAAAAAAGGATTGGCACATTGTATTCCCAACAAAATTGGTGTTGGGTAATTTGTTTATTTTGACCTTTTCTTGCTTCCTCTGCCCCCTGCCATGTGTCTATCATCCTTTCCTCTACTCTGTGTTGATACACCAACCCGTTAGTTAGATGAGAATATATAAATGTTTTTATAATCCTAAGTTGGATTCATTTCTTTGTTATCATGCCACATATCCTAGAAATTAATCTAAATACTCTCTGCTCATTGGCTAGAGCCAAATTTCTGTTTAAAAACAGAAATAACAAGGCAAAAAAATAGATGGCTGCCTATTTATGTGCTTAATTTATTTAATTCATTCAATAAAATTTATCTTCGTAAAAGCCTTCCACTCATGTTATTTTCTGTTAGAGCAGTGCTAGGTGACTAAAACTGATATGTTCCATGTACTATGTTGAGTATGTTCTCATTGTGCTTCAGTTCTCATGGGGACTAGAAAACAAATATAGTCTGTCAAAGGAGAGGGCTGTGAAGAGGGCATAGCTGTTTTGGATAGGTTGGTCAAGAACAGCATTTTTGAGAATATGAGACTTGAATAGAAACAGGGAGTCTGAATACTGTCCTTTGGTCCAGTCCAACAAAATGTTAATTGAGGATGAGTATGTACCAGGCAGTGCCTAGGTTTCAGGGGTTCAAAGATAAATAGGCAGGCCTTATCTTAAAAACTCAGTGTAGGGGTCAAGGCAAATATGTATCTTATCAATTACAGTGCAGGATAGAAAAGTAACAATAGGAATCTACACGTCTCCCTAAACCCCTCTGGAAACCAAGACTTGAAATGATAATTAAATGGAGCCTTCTGGACACCTAGTGAGCCCTGGGATGCAGCATAGGACTGTTAATCTGGACTTCATACCACTGAGCGCAAAGCTGCCTCTTTTTCACTGACCCCACTCTTGGTGAGCACAGGCTTGCACAGACTGAAGATGGCCTAGAGAAACAACTGTGGTCCATCTTCACAGCATCTCTCCCAGCCTCTATTGACCCACATCAGCCCAAAAAGCAACAAACAGTGGAGAAGATAGTAACCCAGAAGTCACCCATGGCATCAGAAGGCCGCCGAAAGAAACCACCTCAGAATTTCCCAGACAAAAAAGCTTTTCTGAAACTATCAGAAGGTGAATACAAAAGGGTTATGTATAGAGCCCTCCTAGACCTTATATAGAGTGCAGCAGAGCAAAACAAAAAATTAACCAAGCTTTTTGATCTGATGGAACATCAGTACTCTGAAATCCAGCAAGTCAAGAAACAAAATCAAAGATATAGAAAGTTGAGTGCAAAGCCAAGAAAACAGAATGAAACAAATGGAAAAGAGAATTTCTGATTTGGAAGACAGAGCCACTGACTCCAGCATCTGTGAGGAGAAATCAGAAAAAAGAAGAAAAATGAAGAAGCGTGTGGGACTCTGTTAAGAAGAACAATCTATGATTAATTGGAGTTCCTGAACAGGGTGAGACACCTGAGACCACAGAGAGTATGGTTGCTGAGCTGCTGACAGAAAACTTCCCAGAAATTATGAAAGAAGAGAATATAGATACCCAAGATACGTATTGAACACCACTCAATATAGATCTCAATAGAAAGACTCCAAGACATATTATAATCAAGCTCAACAAAATGAAACATAAGCAGAAACTCTTAAAGACAGCAAAACTCAAAGCAAAGCTAACATTCAGAGGGACACCCTGTAGGCTTTCGTCGGATTTTTCAAAAGAAACGATGCTGGCACAGAAACAGTGGCATGACATATTCAAAGTCTTGAAAGAGAAGAACTTCCAACCAAGAATTATATATCCTGCAAAACTATCTTTGAAATATGAAAAGGAAATTAAGACATTCCCAGATAAACAGAAACTCAGAGACTTTGTAAAAACCAAACCAAAGCTACAAGAAATACTGAAAGAATCTCTTGGCTTGGAAGAACAAAATCATTAACTTTGTATTTTAGGACACATTATCCAGAACACTACTCAGTTAGGGAAGGCTCCAAACACAATCAAAGCTGTAATAGTGAAAGAAACAATCTAGTGATCATATCATGTAAACTATGATATCATCATATTAAAAAGAGGGACGTACTGCAGTCGATATAGTCCTTCCAGATGGAGAGGAAGTTGACAAGACTGGTAGTAATCAAAATTGGGTTTATATATAGTTTATTAAGCGAGATCATAGGGACAGCCATAAAGCACAATAAAGAAGCAACATACCATATCAGGAAATGTAATACAGGAGTCTCAACAACCAGAAAACCAACCCAGAAAAAGATGAAAAATCAACACACGAAGGTCACAGAACAGATTCAGAAGAACAATAGAAAACATCTACACAAAAGTAAATCACAATGGCAGCACTGAACACATACCTATCCATAATTACATTGAATGTGAATGGACTGAATGTTCCAGTAAAGAGACATCGAGTGACGTCTTGGATCAAAAGATATGACCCATCTATATTTTTCCTATAGAAAACTCACCTCAGACTTAAAGATATGAACAAACTGAAAATCAAAGGATGGAAAAATATATATCAAGCTAACAATACACAAAGAAGAGCAGGTGTGGCAATTCTAATCTCAGATAAAATCGATTTTAATGTAACATCCACCATCGTGGACAAGGATGGACACTTTGTTGCTGAAAGGTTCAATACACAAGCAGGATTTAACAATATTAAATATTTATGCACCTAATATTAGAGCACCTAAATACATCAAAGGAACACTGACTACACTCAAAAAGGAGATAGATCAATCCACAATAATAGTAGGGGACTTCAACACTGCACTCTCAATATTGGACACATTGTCTAGAAAAAAGGTCAGTAGACATAGAAGATCTTATTGCCACAATTAACCAACTAGACCTCATTGACGCATACAGAACTTTCTGTCCATCAACAACTACATCTTCTTCTCCAGTGCACATGGAACATTCTCCAGAATAGATCATGTGTTAGGACATAAAGCCATTCTCAACAAAATCCATACCATTAATTAATGCAGAGCATCTTCTCAGATCATAAAGCCATAAAAGTTGAAATCAGTAGCAGAAAAAACATAGATTAAAAAGTGGAACTCATGGAAACTGAACAACACCTTGCTCAAAAAACCATGGGTTATAGAAGAAATCAAGGATGAAATAAAGAAATTTATGGATTCTAATAAGAACGAAAACACTTCCTACCAGAACCTATGGGATACAGCCAAAGCAGTGCTCAGAGGTCAGTTTATCTCCATAAGTACAGACATTAAAGGAATAAAGAAACCAAATCAAAGAACTGACCCTACAGCTTGAACAAATAGAATAACAGAGGAACCCCTCAGGCACCAGAAGAAAACAGAGCATAAAGATCAGAGCAGAACTAAATGAATTAGAGAATAGAAGAACAATTGAAAAAGTTGAAAAGACCAAAAGCTGGTTTTTTGAAAAGACCACTAGCTAAACTTACTAAAGAAAAACAGGAAAGGAAGCAAATAACCCAAATATGAAATGAGAGGGGAGTTGTCACAACAGGTCTAGCAGAAATCAAAAATATAATAGCTGAATACTATGAAAGACTGTATTCTAACAAATTTGAAAACCTAGAGGAAATGGACAAATTCCTTGATTCATATCACCTACCCAGATTATCACAATGTAAAGCAGAACAACTTAATAAACCCATCACAAAGGAAGAGATTGAAAAAGTCATCAAAAACCTGCCAACCAAAAAAAGCCCCGGGCCCAGATGGCTTCACTGCAGAATTCTACAAAACTTTTAGAGAAGAGTTATCTCCAATACTACTGAGACTATTTCACAGTATAGAAAGGGATGGAATACTCCCAAATTCGTTCTATGATGCCGGCATAATCCTCATACCAAAGCCAGGGAAAGACTCAACAAAAAAGGAGAACTACAGATCAATTATCACTCATGAATCCAGATGCAAAAATCTTCAAAAAAATTCTTGCCAATAAAATAAAACACCACATCAAAAAAATAATCCGTCATGACCAAGTTGGAGTCATACCAGGAATGCCAGGCTGGTTCAGCATCAGAAAAACAATTAATGTGATTAACCACATAAATACGACAAAAGACAAGAATCACCCGATCTTGTCTATTGATGCAGAAAAGGCATTTGATTAAAGTCTAACACCCATTCATGCTAAAAACTCTCAGCAAAACAGGAGTAGATGGCAAATTCCTCAGTGCAGTAAGGGTCATTTATACAAAGCCAACTGCCTGTGTCATCCTGAATGGAGAGAGACTGAAACACTTGCCCTTGAGAAGAGGAACTAGATGAGGATGCTGACTCTCACCCATGCTATTCAACATTGTACTAGAAGTTCTAGCCAGAGCAATTAGACAAGACCAAGAAATAAAAAGGGCATCTGCATGAGCAAACAACTAAAAATCTCCCTATTTGCAGATGATATGATTGTATATGCAGAGAATCCCAAAGAATCCATAAGAAAACTACTCAAACTGATAGAAGAGTTCAGCAAAGTCTCAGGATACAAGATAAATATAAGTAAATTAGTAGGATTCCTGTACACCAACAACAAGATTATTAAGGAAGAAGTCACCAAATCAGTATCATTTACTGTAGTCCCTAACAAGATAAAGTACCTAGGAATAAATTTAACCAGAGAAATAACAGACCTTTACAAAGAGCACTACAAACCATTACTAGAAGAAACTAAGAGAGACTTACATAAATGGAGAAATCTACCCTGTTCATGGATAGGAAGACTTAACATTGTGAAAACGTCTGTTTTACCCAAAGCAATCTACTTACGTAATGCAATCCCGTTACAAATTCCAGTGACATTTTGTAATGAGATGGAGGAACAAATCAACAACTTTGTCTGGAAAGGAAAGAAGCCCCAGATCAGTAAAGCATTACTAAAGAGGCCTCTCATTACCTGACCTTAGAATCTATTACACTGCCACAGTAGTCAAAGCAGCCTGGTACTGGTACAAACACAGATCAGTGGAACAGAATCAAGACCCCAGAGATGACATCATCTGTCTGTGAACAGTTGATGTTCAACAAAGGCCCTAAGACATTAAACTGGGATAAAAACAATCTCTTCAACAAGTGGTGCTGGCAAAATTGGATCTCCATCTGCACTAAATTAAAACAAGACCCATATCTTACACCCTACACAAAAACAAACTCAAACTGGATGAAAGACCTAAATATAAAATCTAAAACGATAAAGCTCATCCAAGAAAAAGTAGGAACAGCAGTGGAAGGTTTAATACATAACATAGACAGACTTCAGAATCTGTCAAACAAACCACAAACAACAGAAGAGAAAATAGATAAATGGGAACTACTGAGAATCAATCACTTTTACACATCCAAAGACTTTATTAATAGAATTAAAAGGCCAGCTACAGAATGGGAAAAATATTCGGCAAGTCTGTCAGACCAACACTTGATCTCTGTAATCTATAAGGTACTACAGAACGTCAGTAAGAAAAAGATAAATCATCCAATTAAGCATTGGGCAAAGGAGATGGACAGACACTTCTCTAAAGAGGAGATCCAGGCAGCCAAAAAACGCATGCAGACATGCTCACGATCATTACCTATTAAAGAAATTCAAATCAAAATGACAGGAGATACCATCTCACCCCAACAAGGTTGGCCATGATCCAAAAAATGCAAAACATGAAATGCTTGAGATTGGAACTCTCCTACCCTGTTGGTGGGATTGCAAAATGGCACAGCGTCTTTGGAAAGCAGTCTGGTGCTTCCTTAAAAAGCTGAAAATAGATATACCATTTGACCCAGTAATTCCACTGCTTGAAATATATCCTACAGAATCAAGGCCATTCACATCAACTGATACATGCACACGAATGTTTATCACAGCACAGTCCACAATAGTAAAAAGGTGGAATCAACCCAGATGCCCAACAACAGAAGAATGGATAGGTAAACTATGGTATATATACTCAATGGAACACTATGCAATGATAAAGAACAATGATGATAGCAGGAAACATCTCAACCTGGTTTGAACTGAAAGACATTATGTTGGGTGAAAGTAGTCAGCAACAGAAGGACAAGTATTGTATGAGACCGCTATGATAAGAACGTAAAAGCCTACTCATATGTAACAGAAAAAGACTCTGACAGCTGCAAGGGTGGGGAGGGCAGGAGGTTGAGGGGGGAGGGTTTAGATTAGATAGTTGTTAGAAATTTAGTTGTGTGAAATGGGTAACAGCACAGATTAGTAAGAAGATCAATATTAACGGGACTGCAATACAACTTGTGTACTCCCATCTTCCAATATTGCAAGGACAGAGTGGCTCGGGAGGCCAAGGACCATGCTCTCGGGAAATCGAGCCCAATTGGCACAACGGGCATTTTGCTAATGTGGACTCTCCGCACCCCACATTGGTGAGTGGTGTCTGGGGTCTTATCTTGGTGAACGGATGCTCACCAAGGTCCATAACGACATGGGGGAAAGAGAATCCAGAAGACAGACCCACGTGAGTGGATGTCTACATCAACTTGTAACCGGAAGAACCAGATGGTGCCCAGCTACCACCAGTGATAGCCACGATGGAGCTCACAAAGTTGAGTCTCACTGGCAACACAAGTATAAATAGGGGTGCACCCTGAGATCTCCGCTAAAAGACCACAATTGATAGTCCAGGGACTTCAGGGTTCCCCTGGGAGCATGGCCCCTGACCCTGATGCTGCCCATGTCCATAAATCATAATGAAGGTCAACTTTTTGGACAGCAATGGATTGAACTTGGTGATGCAGGGGGACCATGTTATGTGGGCACTTTGTGGTTCTAGTCATCTATAGGTAGTCGTCTTGTTGACTATACTGGAGGAAGGGGAATAGGTGGAGAGGAGAAGATAGGAAACTGTTGGGAAAATAAGACATGTATGGAGCAGAGAGGAAGAGGGTGCTGTCACCGTGCAGGGAGAGCAATGGAAGCTGCATGCATGTAGGTCAGCGTGCAAATTTATATGGGAGTGTACGTTTTCATTCAATCGTAATAAAAATGCACGTATTTTGTTTTTTTTTTTCTTTTAGGCAAATCAATACTATGTAGCAAAGAAGTCCCAGCACAAGACTTGAGGAAACTCTGTGAGAGACTCCGGGGTATTGATTCTAAAACTCCCAAATTGACAAGTGATACTCAGCAGGCTGTGTCAACTTTTTCAGAGACAGCTGACCATAAAGCTGCTCACCTCATTCATACAGTGCACACCCAGCACTCAGGGAGTTCATTGCATAAAGGAGACAGGAGTGGTTGTGCGAGTCGTTTGGAGGAGGATACTGTCTGTTCAGAAGGCTGGGACAAAGTACCTGATGAAGCATACGACCTGCTTGATAAACTTCTGGATCTAAATCCAGCTTCAAGAATAACAGCAGAAGGAGCATTGTTGCATCCATTCTTTAAAGATATGAGCTTGTGACTATGATGCTTCATGTAATGTCCTCTGTTGTATATTGTGTGTATGGAAATGGGGAAGGGTAGAGGTTTTGTAATAGCTATTCTTCATTAAATACTAGGGCAGGAAACATTTTTAAATTCTATTACTACTCACATGGCACATTCTCAAATACGCAGTTTTATATGAAAATGCTGAAAATGCATTGGATGATACTATGGACAGACCACATGATCTTTGATCTAATCTACTGGTATAAAATCTCATCTTTAATAATCCTAATTACTTTTCACTGCTGTATGTAGAAAAAACAAGTTTTAGCCTTTTACATAGACGTTCAGGGCCCAAGTCTTAAAGCTGAATCGTTACAGGGGTTAAATGAATCAAAAAACTTAGTTTACTGGTTTTGTAGAGCTATGAGCTCTATATAATTTTGGAAAATGGAAGTTGGTGCTAATACTCTTTTACAGTTTGGGCAAAGAAGAAAATTTCTAGAAGTGTATATTTTATCTTTTATGAACACTAAAAAAGTTGAGTAAGAATACTGGTCGTGGGACAGAATATCACTTAAAATCATTTATCATTTTAAAGTGCATTATAAAAGTATTTGTGTGAATTGCCATGTTTTTTGTAAAAATGGTTTCTTGAGTTTTCTTTCTACCTCTACCTAAGAGATTCTTCTTGCAATCTCTATGGTGCTTACCATGAAATTTCGGGGTGCTATGTTAAATACTCTGTGTTTACAATTGGGAACCTACTGAGTACACTGGTTGGTAAGGCTAAGCTGCAGAACTGAGGTGAAGACAGAGTTCAGAATAATTTTCATTTCTCTGTGCATACATGTCTTCCTACACCATCATAATGTATAATGAGGTACTTGCCAGAAGGAAGGGGGTTCACAGAATTGAGAATATTGTTGGAGATTATTCCTCTGCTTAGAGCCATCCAGGTCTCCATCCTGTTTTGACCAAGTGGGCCTTGCTCAGAGAAGGATGGCTCCTAGGGTCTTAGATGGATTGAGAAGAGATGCAGTGAAGTAAGCAAACTAGAAAAGGACCTGAGGTAGAGGCTTACATATGATTTACATTTTAACAACGACATGTCAGTGGCAGCATATCCAGCTAATTAGGGGAAACCAGTCTCTTGGGAGTGGTTCAGCTGGATAAGTTTCCTGTTTAGTAGAGTATAGAAACAGCTATAGGACATACACTCACTATTTTGAACACTGAAGTCAGTATTTAATTTATTTGGTAAGTATAGTGTTCTCAAGTAGTTTTTGGATTTTGTATACATAAACCATTTCCATTGATCTATTTGTCTTTCCCTGCTGTACTCTTAAAGGAATGGTTTTGAATTTTCATGTTCAATAAAGTTCATCCTTCTACATTTTTTTAAAATATTAACCACTGGGAGTATTTTCTTTTTGAGATCAATGAAAACTCCTCTTTACCAAATAGTACTAGAATGGCTAGTTTTGACCTAACTCAAGAAATAATATGAAAGATAACCAAACCAATCAAACAATGCCATCAAGTCGATTCCAACTCATAGTGAACCTGGAGGACAGTAGAACTGCCCCATAGAGTTTCGAAGGAGTGCCTGGTGGATTCAGACTTTCGACCTTTCCGTGAATAGCCGTAAGTGCTTAACCACTGTACCGCCAGGGTTACCCAATATGAAAGAGAAAGAGTTGATTTTTCTGTAGAAAAAGGTATTCATTGAAAGATGATTTGTCACAGTAGTAGTACAACAATCCACTTCAGCAGATGCCAGTGCTGGTCAAAATAAAGTTCTCTGCTGCAGTATTTAAAACAAATTTATGACTCGCAATGACATGAACATATCTTCAGAAATTAGAAGGAAGAAATTTTAACAATACCAAAAGGGAGATAGGAAGACAAGCTCTAGGAAAACTTGAAAATTCAAGGCTGCTGTTTCTGTTTTTCATTAATGTCACTTTGAGAAGCAAACTTGAATTATGTAAGGGAGAGGTAAAGGAAGCTATTCTGTAAAAAGATACCACTATCCAGTTCCTGGGCACCGTTAGTATTAGATGAAGAAGGTTGCCTCAATCTTTAGTACTGTGTGGATAAAAATTACTAAGGAGCTTCCATATTCATATTCTTCAGACCTTTTTTGGTGGTTAGTGACAAATTGGCAATTCAACATCCTTCATATGTACAATTTAGTGGCATTAATTGTGTTTATGATGTTCAGCCTTCAGCATTACAATTCCCAAGTTTTCCATCACCTCTGACAATTGTCCTCTCCTCCCCAAGAGTTCTGAGCCTTCTGAACACCATTTTATAATGGCAGATAATCTCCCCAAAATATTTTAAAAACTCAGGTAAAATAGTCATTTCTATGGAAAGATAGGTAAGCTAAGTAGTTCGTGCCATTTCCTATTACTATGGAAATTCCCAGCATGTTTAGCTTTTTTCTATTGTCATTAAGAATTTTGTTGTTCAAATGCGAGATAGAACCATTTATGGATGTTTTCATCTAATAAGCCTAGACATTTAGATCTATTAACGTAACATGTTGCAAGTGCTGGTTTTTGAAACAGGCTGCAGCTTTCTAGCATGTTTAATGAAACTTTTCCTTATAAGGAGATGATTACGGTTGTCTTAATGACCGAAATAACAATGTGACTCAAGAATGATTATGCCAAGGAAGTTACTTCAAAATCTGGACAAAAATCATCAAGTGATAGTAATATCATGGTCTTTCTGTCATCTGCGCTTTAGGAGAAAAATAATGTTTTAAAGGTCAGAATATTGATTACATAAAATTATGAAACCCACAAAACTTGAGATTTTAGGTTTTAGTAATTTCTGCCCTACACATCACCAAAAAGTTATTTATCGTAAGAAACTGTGGCCAAATTTGACTAGTAATGCTGTCTGCCATTGTCTGCAGATGTAACATTTTCACTTAGTTTTGTGGTGTTTAAAAAGAACGCTATCTAACACCAGGCAGGTCAACTCTTAGTTCCAGTTTCTTCCAGTGTTCTTAGAACTGATGTTGCTATTCCCTAGTTTTGTCAAATTATGTATCTGAACTGCCATTCTTGAAAGTGGGTGTTACCACCGGTGTACCAGATAAGTAATCAGAAGTAGCAATGCTGGTGTCAGGTTAACAACCAGATTTTCAGAGTAACCACAAAGGTCAGTGCTGAGGTATTTAGGAAATAAGGACATTTTAGTCATCTAAAATGAAAAGGCATGATCTTAGGAAAGCACTTGCAAATTGGGTGAGAAAATTAGTGAACTTCAGAAAAGTGAGTTCAAAAGGTGAATATGACTGCTAACCAAGAGGTTTGATTTTGGTTTTCTTCCTCAATAGAAGTGAAATAAAAGGGTAAGATTGTTCTCGACCATTGTTTTGAATGCTTTAATTTTTTTTTTATGATTGAATGAAAATGTACATTCCCGTATAAATTTGCATGCCCACCTATGTGCAGCTCCCACTGCTCTTCCTGTCCAGTGACAGCACACTCTTCCTGTCTGTTCAATGCATGTCATGTACTCCTAATGATCTGCTGTCCTCTCCTCTCCACCCTCTCCCCCACCTCCAGCAAGAGGTCAGCAGGACGACGTCCTATAGATGTATAGAACCATAAAGCTTACACACAATATGGTCACTCTGTGCTGCCAAGTCGAATCCATTCCTGTCAGAAGAGTTGACCTCCATTATGATTTATGGACAAGGGCAGCATCAGGGTCAGGGGCCATGCTCCAGGGAAGCCCCGAGGCCCCTGGACCATCAGTTGCAGTCTTACAGTGGAGACCTCAGGGTGCACCCCTTTTTATTCTTGTGTTGCCAGTGAGACTCAACTTTGTGAGCCCAATCACGGCTATCGCCGGTCACAAGTCAAGGTAGTCCCCCACTCTTCAAGGGCTTCTCTGGATTCTTTCCTCCATGTCGTTTTGGTCCTGCTGTTCATCCGTTCCTGTTGAGTTGGGACCATTTAAATTTTAACAAAACTATATATAAGAAACCCTGGTGGCGTAGTGGTTAAGTGCTACATCTGCTAACCAAAAGGTCAGCAGTTCAGATCCTCCAGTTGCTCCTTGGAAACTGGGGGCAGTTCTACTCTGTTCTATAGGGTTGCCGAGTTGGAATTGATTAAGTGGCATGAGGTTGGGTTTTTTGGGGGGTTTTATGTATGAGAGTGAAATGCTGGTGATACAGTAGTTAAGTGCTATGTTTACTAACCTAAAGGTCAGCAGTTTGAATCTGTGAGGCGCACCTTAGAAACTATGGAACAGCTCCACTCTGTCCTATGGGGTCTCTATGAGTTGGAGTTGACAGCAGCAAGTTTTTTATTTGTTGTGTATGAGAAAGAATTCAACAGAATGAGAAGAAAATAAAAACGGATTTGGGGAATGTGTACATAATTTTTATAATGCATGAAAAATGTCTAGGAAGTCTGATTGCTATATAAATGAGTAGATGTAAATTGTTAAAAATTTCTATTTAAACTCCCACTGTGTACAAAGTGTAAACTCCAGTGACGTAGTAGTTAAGTACTACGACGGCTAACCGAAAGGTCAACAACGCAAATCTGCCAGGTGTTCCTTGGGAACTACAGGGTTGCTGTTCTTCTCTGTATCTATAGGATCGTTATGAATTAAAATCAACAGCAACAGGTTTGGTTTTGGTTTTTAGGTACAAAATAGGATGCCTGGTGGTGTAGTGATTCAGTGGTGGCTGCTAACCAAAAGACTGGCAGTTCAAATCTACCAGCTTCTTGGAAATCCTGTGGGGTCCTGTAGGGTCACCATGGAATTGACTTGACGGCAATAGGTTTAGTTTTGTTTTTAATGTACAAAATACCTTTTTGTATTTAACAAGTTCTGTTGTCCTCTAAAGTGGATTCTGACTCAAGCAATTTTTTTTGAGGCAAGTATCAAATGTAGAAAATCATAGTCCTTAAGAAGGCAAATCCCAAACCCATTGCCTTTGAGTTGACTATGACACTGACTCATAGTGATCCAGTAAAACACAGAAGAACTGCCCCATAGGAGTTCCAAGGCTGTAAATCTTTACAGAAGCAGACTGCCACATCTTCCCAAGAGAATACAGATGCTCAAGGGAATAAATGGTTTGCAGATGCATCTCAGGAAAGGTATGCATCAGGGTGGTATCCTTTCACCATACTTTTTTCCATGTGTATTCTGAGTAAATAATTCTAGAAGCTGGACTATATGAAGAAAAATGTGGCATGAGGATTGGGGTATCCATAACAACATGCAATATACAGATGACACAACCTTGCTTGTTGGAAGTGAAGAGGACTTGACACACTGATGAATATCAAAGACCACAGCTTTGATTACACCTCAGCATGAAAAAAGGAAAAATCCTCACAACTGGACCAATAAGCAATAACATGATAAATGGAGAAAACACTGAAATTGTCAAAGATTTTCTTTTACTTGAATCCACGAAACCCATGGAAGCAGCAGTCAAAAAATCAGAGGATACACCACATCAGGCAAATCTGCAAAAAAGCTGCTTTAAAGTATTAAAAAGCAAAAATGTCACTTTGAGGACCAAGGTGCACCTGACACAAGCCATGGTGTTTTCATTCACCTCATATGTATGCAAAAACTGGACAATGAGTAATGAAGACGGAAGAATTGATGCCTTTGAATTACGATATTGGCGAAGAATATTGAATACACCGTGAACTACCGGAAGAATGAGCAAGTCTGACTTGGAAGAAGTGTAGCCAGAATGCTTTTTGGAAGCAAGGCTAGCAAGACTTTGTCTCACCTACTTTGGCCATTGTGTTAGTCTTCTAGTGCTGCTATAACAGAAATACCACAAGTGGATGGCTTTAAATAGATAAATTTTATTCTGTCACAGTCCAGTAGGCTATAAGTCCAAATTCATGAGCTCCAGGGGGAGGCTTTCTTTGTTGGCTCCAGAGGAAAGTCCTTGTTGTCAATCTTCCCCTGGACTGAGAGTTTCTGAGGCACAGGGACCCTGGGTCCTTTCCAGAGGACACACTTAGCAACTGATGCTACTTCTTGGTGGTGTGAGGTCCCCAGATCTCTCTGCTAGCTTCTTTCTTTTGTAGCTCAAGAGATTGTCTCAAGACACAGTATAGTATTACACACTGAGTCCTTCCCCCTCAACACAACTGCTGCCCATTCTTTCTCATTTAACATCACACAGGTAGGATTTATAGCACATAGGAACATCACACAATACAGGAAATCATGGCCTAGTCAAATTGCTGCACACATTTTTGGGGAGACACAGTTCAATCCATGACATTCATGTCATTGGAAGAGACCAGTCCCCGGAAGATATCATGTTTGATAGAGGGCCAGGAAACAAAAGGAAGATCTTCAACGATAATTGATACAGTGGCTGCAACAATGGGCTCAACGACTGTGATGGTGAGGATGGTGCAGGACCAGGCTGTGTTTGGTTCTCTTGTACGTGAGGTCATTATGAGTCAGAATGGATTTGATGGCTCCAGACAACAACAGATGACCTCTAGAGAAGAGCCTGGCTGATTAAGCAGAGAATCAAGGAAGATGAGGGAGGGCTTTGGCGAGATGGACTGGCAGAGGGGCTGAAACAAGGAGCTCAAACATCAACAGTTGTGAGGATGGGGCTGCACCAGGCAGAGTTTCAGTCGTTTTACATAAAGGTCGCTATGAGTCAGAACCTACTTGATGGCAACTAACAAGATTCCTCTCCAGTTCTAAAATCAAAAGACATCAATGTGACTCACTTTAGGGAGAAACCAAAAAACAGATCATGGGTTGGACTTCTATCATCCTGTAATCAGAAGGGTAATAACCAAACACGTCAACTTCAGAGGTGTGTAGCACATGTCAGAAAATGAAAGATCAGTCTGGTAATTTCTCTCCTTTCTAATCAGATTTTTTTTGGTGTATGTTCCTTATCTGTGTTTCACTAATGGTACATTTTATTCGCATGTATTTAATTCTGTGCTTGCCCTTTGTGTAAATTCCTTCTGTAACTTCTCCAAAGACTAGAGATGACTCCAGCTATGACAAGACTAAGAAAGCAAATCAGAAGCAGATGTATGGCTCTATGGCCTTGTGTTATTGTTATTTTCACCCTATCCTTAAGAAAAAGGAGCGGGAGAGTGGGAAACTCGGCCACCCCTGGATTTCTGTAGACATTTCTTGTAATGCTTGTTTACCCAATAGCAGTTTCTTTATTTCTTCTAGCATATTTCTGATCACCATCTTCCTACACTCAGATGTTCTGATCAAAAGCAAAACTAGTCATAGTATGTGTGTATGTACATGAATAATCTTTAGATCAGTATTAGTAAAATTCTTTTACAGTTTTCCCCAACATTCGTGAAATGAATGCTTGGTTCTGTGTATTTTCTTTGAGTCATTTTAACTCATTATTTTAAATGGCCATATCAAATGCAGACTCCTTGTAAAAAAGAAACAGTGAACCAATTTTTTAAAAAGTTAAAACATCATAATTGTCAAAGATTAAAAAGTGCCCCTCAATATCTGTATATATATCCATCCAAACTTTTATACATCCATACAACCAGGTGCCATTAAGCAATACGAAGAAATGGACTATCAAGCTGTGAAAAGACACAGAGGAACGCTAAATGCATAATTGCTAAAGAAGCCAGGCTGAGAAAGCTACATACTGTATAATTACAGTTATATCACACTCTGAAAAAGGCAAAACTGTACAGATACTAAAAAGATAAGTATTTTCCAGGGGAGCAGAGGAAAAAGGGGAGATGAATGAGTGGTGCACAGGGTGTTATTAGGGCTGCAAAATTATTGTATATGATACTTGTAATGGTAGACACATGATCAACAATTGTCAAAACACACAGGACTATGCAACACAGATATTGTTTACCTGGCATTTATTGAGCATTTATTAAGCGAATGTGTTTACATTGCTTTCCCTGGAAAATAGTAAGCCAAATGTTTAACAAAGATGCCTTTTTCCTAGGTGTGGCGTGTTTTCTTTGATTGGGGTGGTACTAAACGGTAAGTGAAATGCCTCATTCCTCCTGCATAATCTCTTTCTGGTAACCCTTTCCGGAAAAAAAAAAAAAATAATTTGAATGAAAGTAGGACTCTGAGCCTATGTTTTAGGCTCAGAAGATCCCTAAGAGGATTTTTAAATGCTACTGACCTGACAGACTTTGTAGTTTTGTTACCTAGAAAGCATATTCCAAATTTATTCATTCTTATCAGCCCATGAGAAGTCCCTCATCCTACAAAAGCTTCTTCTTGTTAGCTGCTGTCAAGTAGGTTCCAATTCAGCAATCCTCTGTGCGGCGGAACAGGACACTGCCCAATCATGGTTATAGTCACAGTTATTATGTTTGAGCACACTGTGGCAGCCACTGTGTCAATCCATCTTTTCTGGGATCTTCCTCTTTTTTTTTTTTTTTTTTTTTTTGCTGATCCTCTAATTTATCAAGCACGATGTCCTTCTCCAGGGACTGGTCCCTCCTGATGTGCAAAGTATATGAGATGATATCTTAGCCTTGCTTCCATGAAGCATTCTGGCTTCAATTCATCCAAGACAGACCTGGCATAGATTCTTTAGTCTTTGCTATTCATTGTCCAGCTTTTGCATGTTTTAGGGTTTAGGACTGACAATACTGTGGCTGGAGTCAGGCACATCTTAGTCCTCATAGTGACGTCTTTGCTCTTTAGCACCTAATAGGCCTTTTGCAGCAGATTTGCCAAAACAGTGCATTGTTTGATTTCTTGGCTGCTGCTTGCATGGATGTTGACTGTAGATCCAAGTAAAATGAAATCCTTGACAACTTCAATCCTTTCTCCACTGATCATGCTATTGCTTACTGGCCCACTTGTGAGAACTTATTTTGTTTATGTTGAGGTGTTTATGTTGAACGCTGTGGTCTTTAATCTTCATCAGTAAGTGCTTCAAGTTCTCTTCATTTTCAGCAAGCAGGATTGTGTCATCTGCGTATCGCAAGTTGTTAATGAGTGCCCTGATGCCACATTTCTTCATATAGTCCAGATTCTCAAGTTATTTGCTCAGTATACAGACTGAATAAGTACTTGAAAGGATGTAACCCAGATGCACACCTTTCTTGATTTTAAACCACGCAGTGTCCCTGTGGTGTAGTGGTTAAGTGTTGTGGCTGCTAACTAAAATGTCAACAGTTTGAATCCACCAGGCACTCCTTGGAAACTCTGTGGGGGAGTTCTCCAACCTACACAGTCACTATGAGTCAGATTTGTCTAGATGGCAATGGGATTTGTGTTTCCCCCTTGCTCTATATTCAAATGACTACCTCTTGGTCTGTGTACAGTTTCATCATGGCCACACTTTAGTGTTCTGGAATTCCCATCCTTTACAATGTTTTCCATAATTTGTTATGATCTGCACAGCTGAATGTCTTTGCAGAGTCCATAAAACGCAGGTAATTATCTTTCTGGCATTCTCTGCCTTCAGCCAAGGTTCATCTGACATTAGCAATGGTATCCCTGGTTCCACATCCTCTTCTGAATTTGGCTTGAAAACCTAGCAGTTCCCTGTTGATGTACTGCTGCAACAGCTCTTGAGTGATCTTTAGCAAACTTTTACTGGTATATGACATTAATGAGGTTGTTAGATAATTTCCACATTCTGTTGGGTCACCTTTATTTGGAAGCAGCACAAACATGAATCTCTTGCAGTTGGTTGGCAAATAGCTGTCTTCCAAAGTTTCTGGCATAGAAGAGTGAGCACCTCCAGCGCTGCATGAGTTTGCTGAGACATCTACATTGGAGTTCCATCAATTCCTGGAGCCTCGTTTTTTCGCCAGCTACCTCCTGAAATGTTGAATGTGGGCCAACTTTTTTTTGCTACAGTGACTGTATTCCTTGTATCTGCTTTTGATGTTTCCTGTGTCATTTAATGTTTGATCCGTAGAATCCTTCAGAATTGTAACTTGAGGCTTGAATTTTTTCTTCTTTCACCTTGAGAAATGCTGTGCTTATTCTTGCTTTATGGGTTTCTAACTCTAAGACCTTGCACATTTCATTAAATTTTACTTTGTCTTCTCAAGCTGACATTTGGAATCTTCTGTTCAGTTCTTTTATTTCATCATTTCTTCCATTTGCTGTAGCTACTCTGTGTTCAAGAGCAAGCTTCAGGGTCTCTTCTCATCTCTCTTTTGGTCTTTTCTTTCTCTCTTGCCGTTTTAATGACTTTTTGCTTTCTTCATGTGTGATGTCCTTCATGTCTTCCCACAACTGACTTGGTCTTTAGTCATTAGTATTCAGTGTGTCAGATCTATTCTTGAGGATGTCTCCAAATTCAGGTGGGATGTATATTCAAGGTTGTGTTTTGGCTCTCCAAGACTTGTTTTAATTTTCTTCAGTTTTAATCTAAACTTGTACATACGCCATTTTTCTGTTACACTGCCTGCTGCCCCTGATGGAGGTTTTTGAGGTTACTGAGCTTTTTCATCATCTCTTCCCATAGATGCAGTCAGTTTGAATTCTATCTTTTCTGTCTGGTAAGGTGTAAGCGTGTAGTCATTTATGTTGTTGAAAAAGGATATTTGCAATGAAGAAGGCGTTGGCTTGTAAAATTCTATCATGTCATCTCCAGCATCATTTCAATCACTAAGGTCATGTTTTCCAACTAGCAATCCTTCTTCTTTTCCATCTTTTGAAGTCCAATCACCAGTAATTATGAATTCACCTTGATTTCATGTTTGATCAATTTTAGACTGCAGAAACTGGTAAAATCCTAAATTTATTAATCTTTGGCATTAGTTGTTTGTGCATAAATTTGAATAATTATTGCACTGACTGAACTTTGTAGGCATATGGATATTACCTTTCACTTATAATGTGGTACTTCAGGACAGATCTTGTAATGTTCTTTTTCAGGATGAATGTACTGCCCATTCCTCTTCAACATTCCTCAAATAGTAGACCATATATGACTGATGCAAAATGGACAAGACCAGTCCAATACAGCTCACGAATGCCTGGGATATCCATTTTTATGTGTTCCATTTAATTGTTGACAACTTTCAATTTTCTTAGATTCTAGTTTCTTAGAGTTATACTTCCTACATTCTACATTCCTATTATTATTTACAGGTATTTCTTCTCACTTTGAGTCATGCCACATCAGCAAATGAAGGTCCTGAAAGTTTGATTCCATTGGCATCATTCAAATTGTCTCTAATTTGAAGAAGCAGCTCTTGCATAGTGTATTTTGAGTGAGGGGCTCATCTTCTGGTGCTGTATCAGACAACATTTCACTGCTGTTCATAAAGTTTTCACACCCGTCAGTTTGTTGGAAACCCTGGTGGAGTAATGGTTAAGTGCTATAGGTGCTAACCAAAAGGTAGCAGCTTGAACCCACCAGGCACTCCTTGAAAACACTATGGGGCAGTTCTACTCTATTCTAGAGGGTTGCTATGAGTTGGAATCAACTCGAGGGCAGTGGGTTTGGATTTGTGTGTGTGTGTCAGTTTATGGTAATGTGCTGGCTTGTGTGTTCTGTGACTCTGGAAGCTTTGCTGCCAGTATGTCAAATACCAGCAGGGTCACCCTTTGGTGAATGGGTTTTAGCAGAGTGCCCAGACTAACATAGACTAGGAAGAAAGACTTTGCAGTCTGCTTATGAAAAAACTGGCCAGTGAAAACTTTATGAATAGCTATCAAAGCTTATTCCAGTTCAAATGATTTTTTCCTTTTCTCTGCCACACACAGATTATACACTTTAGGAAGGAAGACAGAGGTTGTGTTTTATATTCCTATACACTAGAGACTCAGGTAACCAAAAATCACTAAACCCACTGCCATTGAGTTGGGTCCAATTCATAGCAACATTATGGGTCAGAGTAAAACTGACCCATAGAGTTTCCAGGGAGCACCTGGTGGATTTGAACTGCTGACCTTTCAGTTAGCAGATGTAGCACTTAACCCACTATACCACCAGGGTTTCCTAGAGAGACTCAGGTAAGCAGTCAAAACTTTGGAGTTAGTCGACTAAGAATCTGATACAATGGAGTATTTAGAAGCCCCATCAGAATAATGGTAAAGAAAATCTCTTTTACTTTATTAATATAAAGCATCTACAAGATTGCACATTTTTCCTTGTCGGTTGGTGCTAAGACCTCCCAGCATTCCCACTCTTTCCCATCCATAGCTATTCCAACTTGTCTGCACCCCACTTTGCTGCTGGTCCATTCCCACCACTCTGACCGCAGCAGAGACAGAACAGCCGGTGGACATTCGATCTGTAATAACTCTTTAGATCCCCGTAGAAGAGGCGGGTGAGCCAAAGTTTCATAACTCTCTCCTGTAGTCACGCTTGTAGCTCCTGTGTGCCAGGCACCATAGCAATTTAAAAATCAATTTGTTTTAAGGGTGTATAAGTGTGTATAAGGCATTATAGGAAAGGGACCATAGTATACACCAACAAGACTATGCTTTGCTAATGGGATTCATCTTCATACACACAAGATTGTATTCATCTTGTTTTTTTTTTTTTTTTGGAAACAGCTTCAATTCCAAAAATGTCAGTTTCTCACTGTTGTGTTCTGGGAATTCCAACATTTCTGCATCCAAATTGCATTTCTAAGAATGTCCCTTCACTAGAAGGAGTGTGAAATTGTTCCAGTTCTCTAGCTTTACAAATACGTTCATTATAACATGTGGCATCTGAAGCTATCTTTTAAGTTTTGGAACCAGCTATTATGTATATCACTGAGTAAAATAGAGATCTTTCCGATGTCTTTTGAGCATTAAGTTGAGTATTGAGTATTTCACTGAGGCTCTCAAATTTAACAATGCAGATGTCACAACTCGGGGGCATATTTAACACCTCCCCATGCACCCGTTGTTGATTTAAAAATAAGGCAGTATGATCTAAGCCACCCACACCTGGCTCTTCTCTGTACTGTGAGCCTCAGTTTCCCCAACTACCAAATGGAGTTTGTATGCCTACCACACCGTTTTGAGGAGTAAATCAGATTATCCATGCTACCCAAATTTGCTGATAATTGCTTCCTTCCTTTTTTTTGTATTTACAGGGGTGGGGAGACATTGCCTGAGAATATTCTTGCACATTTCCTTCTAAGCCTTTTTTTTAACATCATATTGAAACTTTTGAACATTGAGGGAAAATTGCCATAATCTGGGATGCTGTTGAGCCTAACACTAAACGAATGCTTTTTTTTTTAACCCACCGTGATGCTGCCGTTGTCCACCAGATGGCAGGAGTCCCTTTGGCATGTTCTATGAAGAGTCTGCCGACACTTGCCTGCACTAATTTATCAGTCCATTCCACTGCCAGGGAGTCGAGCCCATTCCAACTCATAGTGACCCTACAGGACAGAATAGAACCACCCACTAAGGTTTCCAAGGAACTGGCAACCTTTTGGTTGGTGGCTGTAGCTCTTAACCATTTACTACGCCAACAGAGTTTCCAATTTAGCAGGAAGGCTACTTAAAGAAAAAGACACCCCAAAGCTGGTTTTATTAACCACTGTTATTCATTTTGTGCCACTTACCAAGAAAACCAAACTACCATTGCTGCTGAGTCTGTTCTGATTCACGGCGACCCTACACGACAGCACAGAACTACCCCATAGAGTTTCCTAGGCTATATTCTGTAAGAAACCAACTGCCACATCTTGAGTGGCTTGTGGGGTTAAATTGCTGACCTTTTGTTTAGCAGCCAGGTGCCTAACTACATCACACCAGTGCTCCTGTTGCGGCACAACACTAAACTATCAGTGCCTTACTTGACTGTCACCCACTGTATCATGAGCTCCGTGACAAGCATTGTGTCTATTTCACAACACTATTCTATTTCCAGGTCCTACATAAATAATAGGTCCTCAGTGAGTATTTGTTGGGAAAAGAGCACAGGTAGCTACAATATATTGGGAAATGAGCACATGTGGCTACAATGTGTGTATGTATATATGTATATATATATACATATGTATATGTATATGTGTGTATGTATATATGTATATACATACACACATACTCACACATATATACCTATATGTACACACAGAGAATGGCTACAGTGAACACAGTGAAGTGATCTTTGTTTTCAGGAGCTCAGTGAAGCGGAGAAGAAGAGCTAGTAGCAGATACGGAGGTTAGGTTTCCTTTTGCTATAAAAGCATTTCTGCTTTAATGTTCAGTCCATTGGGCTTGATGGAAACCACACAAATAGATACAAGGACTGCCAAGTAAGTTTGCAAACGTATCCCAGAACAAGTGCTTATGCACCTCATTCCTGAGTGTCACTGTGGCCACCTTTGAGTACTCCCCTTGGGAAGCTATGCACTGATGCCAGCACCTAGCCCACTCTTCAAAGTAATTTTGGAACTCTTTCTAGAATGGCCACTGTGCACGGCGGCACGGTGGCAAGCTTGTGAACTTAACTGCATGGTTGTCTATGATGGAGTTTTTAGCCAGTAAACAAATGACTGTATTGGAACATTCTCCTGACTCACCTGATTGCCCCCAGTGACCTTTCTTCACCCAAAGATAAAGGAAATATTGAAAGGAAGACATTTTGATGATAATTAGTACATCGAAGATAGTATGATGACAATTCTGATGGTCATTCCAGAAAGAGTGTTCTCAAGAGTGACAAGGCACTGGCGTTGGTGCACAGCTTCCCAGAGAGGAGTACTTCCAAGGTAACTGCAGTGATATTCAGCAATGAGGTATACACTTAGAACAATTAAGTTTGGGGACTTAATTATCAGACCATGTATATCTTATGTTAGCATGAATTTTCAGTGAATGAAGTAAGTTTATAATAAATTAAACACATTTTGCAGAGCAAGGTTTTGGGGAAACCACAAAGAATTGAAGGTACAGGAAAGATGTCTGAGAGCAGTAGTCATCCGGTGGCAAAGCAGAGATGGTGATGTAAAATTGTGCCACAGGAGACCAAGTGAATTCACATAGTTAGCTGTGAGAAAGGCTGAGGTGTGATATTTAGAAAATGAAGGAGACGTGTAGGCTGAAGCACAAGGAGCACTTCTCAAATGTGCTCTGGGTCTGGAGTGCAATTGATGTTCACACACAGGTGCGTCAGCGGCTTCCTCTGTTAAGGCCCCAAGACAAATGGACAGTCTGCTCTTGACAGGGTCTTGAGACAAGGGGGACCCAGTTCACCTCCATTTTTTAAGGAGCCCAACAGTGTTGTTTTTAAAAAGATGACAAAGTAAGGTTACAAAAGTGATCATTTGTAAAGATTTTCATTTAGTAAATAAATACCTTTTACAATAATTTAGGCTCCCAATAAAAAGGATAACAAAACGACAAAGTAGGTTTATAGAAATTATGCTAGACTTTAAATATTGTCATTTAACGAGGACCTTTGACACATACTGGAAATTCTGGTGGCATAGTGGTTAAGCACTGTAGCTGCTAAGGTCAGCAGTTCCAATTTGCCAGGCACTCCTTGGAAAATCCATGCGGCCGTTCTGCTCTGTCCTCTAGAGTCACTGTGAGTTGAACAGACTCGACAGCAGTGGGTTTGGTTATCTGGAGTTTTTTTGTTTGTTTGTTTATTTTGGTTTGCCACATACATATACAATTTACCATAAGTTTACATATTAATGAGTTAATGTAATCGCCACAAGCAGTTGTTGATATCATTTTTTGACCTAGAAAAGCAGCAGTTATATGAAGTTCAACTGAATATAACATCATTTAGACATACATGTCAGAAGTTTAAACTGAGGACCAAGCCAGGCACATATCTGCCCACCCTCACATCTGCCCACCCTCACATCTGCCCACCCTCACTGTCCTGAAACTAACAATAATCTCAAGGTTAGGAATGTCTCCACTCTGTGTAAGCATGAACTCTCAACCTTAAAAACAAAAATGTTCTATGCTCTCTGACTCAGCAGTGGAGGCTGAGCAATGGGCCCAGGGAGAGCTAAATCTAGAGACAAGGTCTGTGTATGTTCTGAGGGTGAGAAGATGCCTGACGTGTCAAATACTGCATGTGTCTCTCCCAGAAGTTCCCAGGTGGAAGAAAACGCAGCAGTTCCAGCAGGTAGTATTGTTGGTTGCTGTTGAGTCTAGTTCAACTCACGGCCACTTTTGTGTGCCAGAATGAAACCACTTCATGAGGTTTGCTAGACTGTGATCTTCCAGAAAGAGATCGCCAGAGCCGTCTTCTGAGGCCCCTCTGCATCCAAGCTGATAACCTTTAGGCTAGTAGGGGGACATTCAGCTATTTGCGCCACCGGGACTTATGACACACAATTGTTGTGCGTCATCGAATCAAGACAAGCTCACAGTGACCCTATATAACAGTGTAACTGCCTCACAGGGTTTCTGGAGCTCTGATTTTTACAGAAGCTGATCTCCAGGACTTTTCTCCCACAGAGCCACTGGTGGATTTGAACCTCCAACCTTTTGGTTAGCAGCTAAGTGCTTAACCATTGCTCCACCAGAGTGCCTTCTAACACATGGTAGGTCTACCAAAAGATGAACTGACTAACTCTTTCTCTCTCTCACTCAGTGGATCACTTCCTCACTTCCTACTGCTAAAGATGGGACTGGTTTTTTGTTTGTTTTTGTTTTTTACTGTCCTCGCCTCCTCTTTTGGAAATCCGAGTAGCATAGTTGGTTAAATGCTACGTCTGCTAACCAAAAGGTTGGTAGTTTGAATCCTCCAGGGGCTCCTTGGATACTCTATGAGACAGTTCTACTCCAACCAACTGGGTCACTATGAGCTGGCTTCAGCTCCACAGCAGTGAGTTTGGTTTTTGATTTCTCGGCCTTCTCTTCCATTGCACCCCCCTATGTCCCTGCCTCATCCTCTGCTGCCGGTAGCTACTGACTAAACGACAAGCCAAAGGGGCTGGCAGAGAGTGAGCTGGTGGCAGACCATGGGAGTTTGTGGGGTGCACCTTGGTGCTCTCAGGAAAGCAAAGTTATTTTGATAATTCCAGGGGGACCAAGATGTTTAACTTCTTTCTCTCACTCTCATCACCACAACCCAAGGCAGATCCAAACACGTTGCAATGGCATGGCCTCAGGCCGGCAGCTCCTGAGTTAAGAAATGCTGCCACAATCACTCCTCACACAATGATGTTATCAGTGAAGAAATTCATCCTTGACTTTACCACAACAAATCTAGAGGCCTTTCTGCTCATCTATGTCCACAGTCTTTTTCTGAAGTTCCTGCCTGATTGAATAAGCATCCAAAATCTTTGTGAGAGTGCAGGCAAGACTCCTCTGGCAATTCTTTGTCTCCTTCCCAGATACCACATTCATACAGTGCCTCCGAATGGGGCTCAGCAGTGCCACCTAAATCCCCTGAACCTGAGGCAATTAGGTTTAAGGGCTGGCAGATGTTTGAACTGGCAGCTGGGCTCTGGTGAGTGGGAATCAGAACACTGTGTTCCTTTCCACGTGGACCATGTGATGGTTTTCCAGCATATAACGAAGCCCAGTAAGATGGAAAATCTGGACCTTAGCTTTTGGGTTTTCTTCTGGATATAAATTTTAGGGGACTTCTTCTTATTGTAAGGTGGCATAACACGCTGTACACTTCTTAGAGCATCTCTGGCACTGTCATGTTTTATGTGCCGATCCTGCCCTTGAGAGCACTGGGCAGGTTTTAAAGTTCACATTCCAATCTCATCTGTTCCCCCACCTGGTGTCCAGTGAAATATTTTGCACAGAATAATCTTCATTGCGTTTGTTGAATTGTTAAAGTTGCTTTGCTTTGGGAGCTGTTTTTCATTAACCCTTCCATTGCCCAATTGTATTGCTGGGGTCTTAATTTTTAATACAGAGTCCCTGGGTGATACAAAAGCTTAACATGCTGGGACGCTAACTGAAAGGATGGAAGTTCAAGTCCAGACAAAGGCCTGTCAAAAGAAAGACCTGAGGATCCACTTTCGAAAGATCAGCCATTGAAAATGCTACGGAACACAGAGGGTCATCATGAGTCAGAACGGAGTTGACAGCCACTGGTTAACACTTAATATATTAGAGAGATGGCTGTGGGAGACTCAAACTGGGATATGTCCAGGTTTCAATAATTCCATTTAAAAAAAAAAAAGACGCTCTAATACAGAAGGATAGTGCCTCAATGTTTATATCAATGTTTCATGACTCTGTCCTACCTTCCAAACATACCTATCATAGCTGAATGACATCCAGCCCAGCTGAATGACATCCCTCACATCGTCCCTTGCAGATATTTTGAACTTTTAACAGCGTGGGCTTGAGATGATTCTATGGAAGGCTGAGACCCTGAGGGAAGATTCAAAGAATCGTAGTGCCAGGGGCTGTCCTTGTTAAAACCTTACACAAGATCTGGTCCTTCAGTTCCCCTTTCAGTTCTATGAGTGGACCCAGCATCCTTTTAGGAAATCCCTTTTTCTCAAGTTGGCCAGGGTTACTTTCTGCTGCACACACTTAGGCGGCCTTGACCCAATACAGTGATTGAAAAGAGTACAAAGAAACCCTGATGGAGTTTGAGACCTGACACTGCCCTCAACTTGCTGTGTTATGATATAGTATCAGTCACTAAACACTCTGAACCTCAGCACACTCATCTTTAAATATGTCTGCCACCAGGGATCCAAGCCGATGCTGGTGAGAGCACACAAAGGAATAGACAGCACGGTAACGAACAGAAACGGCAGGGGGAGCTCGTCCCGGGAGTAAAGATCGACACAGGGGAAACATAGCACCGGGAACCAGGGGCCTGTTTAGGCAGCAGAGGAAATTTTGCAGGCGCACAAGCTTTTCATAGCACTGGGACTCGACAGGGGAAATGTGAATTTGAACTAGATCAGGAGAGACCAGAAACCTGGTGACATAGTGGTTAGGTGCTACTTCTGCTAACCAAAATGTCGGTACTTCAAATCTGCCAGGCACTCCTTGGAAACTCTATGGGGCAGTTCTACTCGGACTTATAGGATTGCATGAGTTGGCATTGACTCGATGGTAGTCAGTTTTTTGGGTCACGGGGGACGACAAATGTTAAGTTAAGGGGTTTGCTGTTTATGTTGCAAATACTGCTTTGTAGCACCTTGAAAAAAAAATTTTTTTTTTTTATTTAACAACTGAGTGAAAATGTACATTCACATGTAAATTTACATGCCCCCCTATATGCAGCTTCCACTGCTCACCCTGTCCGGTGAGTGCACACTATTTCTCTCTGCTCCATACATGTCTCATCTTCCCAACAGTCTCCTTTCCCCTCCTCTCCGTCCACTCCCCTTCCTCCAGCCAGAGGTCAGCAAGACGATATCCTATAGATGTATAGAACCACAAAGTGTTTCCAATATATGGTTACTCTGCATTGCCAAGTCCAATCCATTCCTGTCCAAAGAGTGGACCTTTGTTATAATTTATGGGAAAGGGCAGCATCAGGGCAGGGGGCCATGCTCTCAGAGGAACCCCAAAACCGCTGGACCATCAATTGAGGTCTTTTAGTGGAAACCTCATGATGCACCCCTTTTTATCCTTGCATTGCCAGTGAGGCTCCACTCTGTGAGCTCTGTCGTGGCTATCACTGGTGGTGGCCGGGCACCAACGGTTCTTCCGGTCCCAAGTCGATGTAGGCACCCACTCTTGTGGGTCACTCTGTCTTCTCGGTTGTCTTTACCGCATGCCATTTTGGCCCTCGGTGAGCATCCGTTCCTGCTGAGTTGGGACCATTTGCTGTGTCCTCGGACGGCAGCTTGGCAGCTTTTAAGACCCCAGACGCCACTCACCAATGTGGGGTGCAGAGAGCTCTCTTAGCAAAATGCTAGTTGTGCCAATTGGCCTGGAATTCGCCTAAGAGCATGGTCCCCCGCCCCCCGCCCCAGCTACTCTATCCTCGCAGTATTGAGTTAAGATGGGAGGAGTACTCAAGTTATGCTGAAGTCCACTTAATGTTGTTCTTGTTCCTAATGTGTGCTGTCACCGCTTTCTCCCAACTAGATTTCTAGTAACTACCTAAACCAAACCCTCCCCCCCTCGCCTTCCCACTCTCCCCTCCCTTGCAGCTGTCAAAGAGTCTTTTCTTCTATACACAAGTCTGTTTTTGAGATCTTGTCGTAGAGGTCTCATACAATATTTGTCCTTTTGTCGCTGACTACTTTCACTCAACATAATGTCTTCCAGTTGAAACCAGGTTAGGAGATGTTTCCTGGAATCATCGTTATTCTTTATCATTGCATAGTGCTCCATTGAGTATATGTACCACAGTTTACTTATCCATTCTTCTATTGTTGGGCATCTGGGTGATTCCATCTTTTTGCTATCGTGGACTGTGCCGCGATAAACATTCTGGTGCATGTGTCCGTTGGTGTGAAAGGCCTTGAGTCTGTAGGATATATTCCAAGTAGTGGAATTACTGGGTCAAATGATATGTCAATATCCATTTTTTTAAGGAAGCGCCAGATTGCCTTCCAAAGAGGCTGGACCATTTTGCAACCCCACCAACAGTGTAGGAGGGTTCCACTTTCTCCACAGCCTCTCCAGCATTTGTTGTTTTGTGTTTTTTGGATCATGGCCAATCTTGTTGGGGTGACATGGTATCTCACTGTTGTCTTGATTTGAATTTCCTTAATAACTAAAGATCGTGAACATGTCCGCATGTGTTTTTTGGCTACCTGGATCTCCTCTTTAATGAAGTATCTGTCCATCTCCTTTGCCCATCACTTAATTGGATGGTTTATCTTCTTCTTATTGATATTTTGTAGTATCTTATAGATTATGGAGATCAGGCGTCGATCTGACGTAGAGTTGCCAAATATTTTTTCCCATTCTGTGGGTGTTCTTTTAATTCTATTAATAAAGTCTTTGGATGAGCAAAAGTGTTTGATTCTTAATAGTTCCCATTTATCTACTTTCTCTTCTGTTGATTGAGGTTTCTTTGACAGATTTTGGAGTCTGTCCTCATTGTGTATTAAAACTTCCATTGTTGTTCCTACCTTTTCTTCGATGAGCTTTATCGTTTTAGGTTTGATATTTAGGTCTTTTATCCAGTTGGAGTTGGTTTTTGTATAAGGTGTAAGATATGGATCTTGATTCACTTTCTTGCAGATGGATAACCAATTTTGCCAGCACCATTTGTTGAAGAGACTGTTTTTACCCCAGTTTAATGTCTTAGGGCCTTTGTCGAATATCAACTGTTCATAGGCAGATGGTGTCATCTCTGGGGTCTCAGTTCTGTTCCATTGATCGATCTGTCTGTTCTTGTACTAGTACCAGGCTGTTTTGACCACTGTGGCAGTGTAGTATGTTCTAAGGTCGAGTAATGAGAGGCCTCCCAGTGTGTTCTTCTTTAGTAGTACCTTACTTATCCGGGGCTTCTTCCCTTTCCAAACAAAATGGGTGATTTGTTTCTCCATCTCATTAAAAAATGATGCTGGAACTTGTATTGGGATTGCATTATATAAATAAATTGCTTTGGGTAAAATAGACATTTTCACAATGTTAAGTCTTCCTATCCATGAGCAGGGTAGGTTTTTCCATTTATCTAAGTCTCTCTTAGTTTCTTATAGTAAGGGCTTGTAGTTCTCTTTGTAAAGGTCTGTTGTTTCTCTGGTTAGATTAATTCTTAGGTACTTTATCTTCTTAGGGGCTATCGTAAATGGTATTGATTTAATAATTTCCTCCTTAACAGTCTCATTGATGGTATAAAGGAAACCTACTGCTTTACTTATGTTTATCTTGTATCCTGAAACTTTGCTGAACTCTTCTATCAGTTTGAGTAGCTTACTTATAGATTCCTTGGGGTTCTCTGCATATACAATCATATCATCTGCAAACAGGGAGATTTTAACTTCCTCTTTGCCGATGCAGATGCTCTTTATTTGTTCGTCTTGTCTAATTGCTCTGGCTAGAACTTCTAGCACAATGTTGAATAGGAGAGGTGACAGTGGGCATCCTTGTCTAGTTCCTGATCTCAGGGGAAAGTCTTTCAGTCTCTCTCCATTCAGGATGATGTGGGCAATTGGCTTTGTATAAATGGCCCTTATTGTGTTGAGGAATTTGTCGTCTATGCCCGTTTTGCTAAGAGTTTTTAGCATGAATGGGTGTTGGACTTTATCAAATGCCTTTTCGGCATGAATGGACAAAATCAGGTGATCTTTGTCTTTTGTGTTATTTATGTGGTTAATCACATTAATTGTTTTCCTGATGTTGAACCAGCCTTGCATCCCTGGTATGAATCCCACTTGGTCATGATGGATTATTTTCTTGATATGTTGTTGTATTCTGTTGGCAAGAATTTTGTTGAAGATTTTTGCATCTAAGTTCATGAGTGATATCGGTCTGTAGTTCTCTGTCTTTGTTGGATCTTTCCCGGGCTTAGGTATCAGGGTTATGCTGGCTTCATAGAATGAGTTTGGGAGTACTCCATCCCTTTCTATACTGTGAAATAGTTTCAATAGTATTGGGGATAACTCTTCTCTAAATGCTTGGTAGAATTCTGCCGTGAAGCCATCTGGGCCTGGACTTTTTTTGGTTGGCAGTGTTTTGATGTCCTTTTCAATCTCTTCCTTTGTGATGGGTTTATTAAGTTGTTCTGCTTCACGTTGTGATAATTTGGGTAGGTGGTATGAGTCAAGAAATTGGTCCATTTCCCTAGGTTTTCAAATTTGTTAGAGTACAGTCTTTCATAGTATTCTGTTATGATATTTTTGATCTCTGTTGCATCTGTGGTGACAACTCCCTTCTCATTTCTAATTTGGGTTATTTGTTTCCTTTCCTGCTTTTCTTTAGGAAGTTTAGCCAGTGGTTTATCAATTTTGTTGATCTTTTCAAAAAACCAGCTTTTGGTCTTTTCAATTTTTTCAATTGTTTTTCTATTCTCTAATTCATTTAGCTCTGCTCTAATCTTTATGATCTCCTTTCTTCCGGTGCCCGAGGGGTTCCTCTGTTGTTCTCTTTCTACTTGTTCAAGCTGTAGAGTTAGTTCTTTGATTTGGTTTCTTTCTTCCTTCCAGATGTGTGCATTTTTGGAGATAAACAGACCTCTGAGCACTGCTTTGGCTGTATCCCATAGGTTCTGGTAGGAAGTGTTTTCGTTCTCATTGGAATCCATGAATTTCTTTAATTGATCCCTGATTTCCTCTATAACCCACGTTTTTTTGAGCAAGATGTTGTTCAGTTTCCAAGAGTTCCACTTTCTATCTCTGTTTTTTCTGCTATTGATTTCAACTTTGATGGCTTTATGATCTGAGAAGATGCTTTGCAATAATTCAATGGTATGGATTTTGTTGAGCATTGCATTATGGCCTATCATGTGGTCAATTCTGGAGAATGTTCCATGTGCACTGGAGAAGAAGGTGTAGTTGTCTGCTGAGGGGTGGAAAGTTCTGTATATATCAGTGAGGTTTAGTTGGTTAATTGTGTCAATGAGGTCTTCTGTATCTTTACTGAGCTTTTTTCTAGATGATCTGTCTAGTAATGAGAGTGGAGTGTTAAAGTCTCCCACTATTATTGTGGAGTCATCTAACTCTCTTTTGAGCGTAGTCAGTGTTTCTTCGACATATTTAGGTGCTGTGACATTAGGTGCATAAGTTGTCTTGCCTGTGTACTGAACCTTTCAGCAATAAATAGTGTCCATCTTTGTCCACGATGGTGGGATTTGACATTAAAATTGATTTTGTCTGAGATTAGAATTGCCACCCCTGCTCTTCTTTGTTCATTGTTACCTTGATATATATTCTTCCAATCTTTAATTTTCAGTTTGTTCCTGTCTTTAGGTCTCAAGTGAGTTTCTTGTAGACAACATATGGATGGGTCATGTCTTTTGATCCAAGATGACACTCGGTGTCTCTTTACTGGAGCATTCAGTCCATTCACATTCAATGTAATTATTGATAGCTATGTGTTCACTGCTGCCATTGTGATATGTTTATTTTTATGTTGATGTTTTCTCTGTTGTTCTTATTAGTCTGTTCTGAGACACTCTTTTTTGTGAGTTGATTTTTCACCTTTTTCAGAGCTGGTTTTATAGTTGTTGAGACTCGTGTGTTAGATTTCTTGAAATGGTATGATACATCTTTGTTGTGCTTTACAGCTGCCCCTATGAACCCCCTTAATAAACTATATATAAACCCAATTTTAATTACTACCAGTCTAGTCATCTTCCTCTCCATCTAGAAGGACTATAACGACTGTAGTACATCCCCCTTTTATTATGATGACACCATAGTTTTCATGATGATCACTGGATTGCTTCTTTCCAAATCAAAGCTGTGATTTACTTTGGAGCCTTCCCTAAATGAGTATTGAGTAGTGTGTCGTTCTAAAATATAAAGTTAGTGGTTTCGTTCTTCTAAGCCAAAGCCAAGAACTTCTTTCAATATTTCTTGTAGTTTGGGTTTGGTTTTCACAAAGTCTCTGAGTTTCTGTTTATCTGGGAATGTCTTAATTTCATTTTCGTATTTGAAAGACAGTTTTGCAGGATATATAATTCTTGGTTGGAAGTTCTTCTCCTTCAAGACTTTGAATGTGTCATGCCACTGTCTGCGTGCCAGCATGGTTTCTGCTGAGAAATCTGACGAGAGCCTACAGGGGTTTCCCTCTGAATGTTAGCTTTGCCTTGAGTCTTGCTGCCTTTAAGAGTTGCTGCTGATGTTTCATTTTGTTAAGCTTGATTATAATATGTCTTGGAGTCTTTCTTTTGAGATCTATATTGGGTGGCGTACGATATGCATCTGAGATGTCTATATTCTCTTCCTTCATGATTTCTGGGAAGTTTTCTTTCAGCAGCTCAGCAACGATACTCTCTGTGTTCTCAGATGTCTCACCCTGTTCAGGGACTCCAATCAATCGAAGGTTGTTCCTCTTAATAGAGTCCCACATGCTTCTTAATGTTTCTTCATTTTTCTTGCTTCTTTTTTCTGATTTCTGCTCATAGACACTGGCATCAGTACCTCTGTCTTCCAAGTCAGAAATTCTTTTTTCCATTTGTTCCATTCTGTTTTCTTGGGTTTGCATAGAGGTTTCTATGTCTTTGATTTTGTTCTTCATCTGTTAGATTTCAGAGTACTGGTGTTCCATCAGATCGAACAACTTGCTTAATTTTTCATTTTGTTCTCCTGCATTTTGTATAAGGTCTAGAAGGGCCCTGTATATAATCAATTTGTATTCACTTCCTGATGCTTTCATAAAAGTTTCTTCATCTGGAAAACTCCTTGGTTGCTTTGTTTGGGAGCCTTCTGAAGCCATGAGTGATTGCTTGTATGCCACAATTGTCTGTTGCTTTTTGGGTCCCATGTGAGTATATAGAGGCTGGAAGAGGTACTGTGAGGATGGACTGCAAATGTTTCTCTAGGCTGTCTTCAAATGTAAAGCAAAAGGTATCTGACTGGTTCACAAGTCCATTAAGTTTTCAGGTGTAGAGGTCCCTCTTCCCATCTCACAAAGTAAGCGCCACTGTATCCAACCCCAGATGATAACAAACTGGTTCAGAATACAGCACTGCTACTGCCCTGGTGGCCTCTGCTGACAGGGCCTAGCCTTAGCCAACACTGTGTCGAGTACTGCTTTTGTGATAGAAAAGCGCTCTCTCGTGGGCAGGCTCTGGCTCCCAAGCTAAGAATTAGGTCCAGCTGCGGCCACCGTACCCAAGATGGCGTCCTCCACACAGGCAGCAGACAGGGTGGCCAAAGGTGCCCAGAGGCAGCGATTCCTCTGCTTCTGTTGCAGGGCCCGCAATGTAGGCAGCACTGTGCAAAATCACTACTTTTCTGATGGAGAAGTGCTGTCCCGTCTGCAGGCGCTGGCTCCCAGGCCAAGAACGAGGTCCCGCTAAAATCTCGGTACCAACATGGCGTCCCGCACCCTGACTGCGGAGCTCTGCACAAACCCCACTGAGGCAGCTACAAAACGAAAGGCTCAAAGTGTCTAGATTAACAAAGTCCCGAGCCTGGCTCTCAGAATATGGGAAATTCACCTGCCTATCCCCCCAGCAGCGCGTCTGAGTCCAGCCACCAGGCAAGGCCCAGCTCCACCCGCCAGCCGAGACCGAGGAAAAAGAAAGTCAAAACGGTGCGTTTACCTTCCGTCCATGAGAGCCGGGGCTAGCCAGGAGCGGGAGTCAGCAAAAGAGAAGAGGTTTTTCGATGAGTGGTATGAAGTCCCAATTAACAACTCTGTGCCATGTCCTGAGGCTGATTAGGTGCTCAGAAGGCTCTGTTTGATTGTCAATTCAGGTCTTGGTTTCCAGAGGGATAGAAGGAGACGTGTGCTTAGTCAGCCATCTTGACTCCGCCCCCCGCACCTTGAAAATTTTGAGCAGGGAAATGACATAAGAACTACCTATTAAGACTATTGATTACTCTGATAGGTGACTTTGAGTAGGATGGGGTAGAATTAAAGAATCAGACCAACTGGACCTGGTGATTACATACACATAGGATAAAGAAAAGATGGAAATTAAAAACTAACTTCAATATTTCAAGACTTTGAACTGAAGGATAATACTGTTATTAATAGATACAGGCATCTGAGAAGAAGGCAACAGTTGATGGCTTGGCAGATAAGTGTGCAGAAGCAACGAGGTAGGCGTCAGAGATGTCAGGAACAGGATGATACCGGAACATTCACGCGAGCGTGGTCAACGGGCAGTTCCCATGCATTGCTGTGTTGTGTGAGTCTCTGCATTGTCCCAGATCCCCAACTGCGTCCCTAAAGTACTTATGAATTACTGTTTTCATCCTTCTCCAACACCTAGGGCACAGCCTCACTCCTCTGGTCTTTGTCCTTTGGGAGCCTTACTCATACTATTTCACAGGAGGCATGTCCCCCAGAACTTATCCTCATGAAAAGGAATCAGCGTGTGCTCTCCAACTGCCCAGGGGGTCTAAAGGTGCTGTAGGATTTGCAGTTAAGTTTACCCAAATGATTTGGGCTTCATCCTTGTTTCCTGAGAGATAACCTCTAACCTCTGGGACTATACTAGTGATTCACATGTCTTTGTTGAGGCCTCCAGACCACACTGGAGGATTCAGGCTAATGAGGTAGCTCTTGATTGAGGACTGGCCGAATCAAAACACCTACCTCCTGCTATTAGCTAACCTCAGGGCAGGGGACATCATGAAAAGAATCATGCCTGTGTAACTGAGACCCGCATAAAGGCTCTGGACACAAAAACTTCGTGGGCTTCCTCGTTGATAGATATGGTACCCATAGAAAGATAGTACATCCCTTGTTGGGATATGGAAGACTTCTGCTGGGAACTTTCCCAGACACTATCCCATGTGTCTTTTCACTTGCATTCTTTTTGCTTTAATAAAACTGTAATCACAAGTATAGCATTTTCCTGAGTTCCATGAGTTACCCTAGTAGATCAGCGAATCCAAGGGAGCAGTGATAGCCAGCAGGATAGTGGCGAGGGGAGCCTTGGAATGCCTAAACTTACAGCTGCCATCCTGAAAGAGAAGTAGGAAAGCCCTGAATTTGTAGTCAGTAGATCAGAAATTAGAGTGTCATGAGGACTCCCAGGCTTGCAGTTGGTGTCTGAGGTCTTGGAGAGACTGGACAGTCTGGAAAAACTCTGTCCTTTAACTTGCAAGGTCTGACCTAGCCCTGAGTATTCAAAGTTATAGGAAGAAGTGCTACATGTGTAGACAGTGTCAGCACAGAAGTAGAACTGAAAAGAATAGAATTGATAATACATTGATTTGGATTAATCAACACATCTGGTACCAGAGACGTGGGATTTTTAAAACCTTACAGGTGTCACCCAAGATGTAGACAAGAGACTTAATTTTGATGACCCTTGGTTTCTTTGTCTGTAGGTGAAAGAGTTTTCCAAGTGTCCTCTAAAGTATTTTCTGATGCTAGGATTTTACGAATTAATTTTGAGGCTATGTTATACCATAAAGGTACTCAATGAATCAGGGAAGTTGCTTACCTTTATTTTGTCAGCATCAACCTTAAGCAAGTCTCGTCTAGCATGCCTTTACCAGACATTGATACTGTGAGACAGAAATCAATTCTGGAGGCATTAGTGCTTTCCTATTCCTTCCCCATTCCTCATAACCAAGACTTCCCCTTAGTCCTGGGATAAGGGCCCACTAAGTTGGCCCATCTCTTGGGGTGAGCAAGTTCCAGATTCATTTCAAATGCAATAGCAGATGTTCAGTCGGGAATAGCATGATACCGGCGCATTCACACGACCACAGTCATCAGGCCGTTCCCATGCATGGCTGTGTTGTGTGAGTCTCTGCGTTGTCCCAGATCCCCAACTGCTACTGTAACCTTGTGAGGTTAGCTAATAGCAGCAGGTAGGTGTTTTGATTTTGCCAGTCCTCAATCAAGAGCCACCTCATTAGCCTGAATCCTCCAGTGTGGTCTCGAGGCCTTGTCAAAGACATTTGAATCACTAGCCTGATACCAAGGGTTAGAAGTTATCTCTCAGGAACCAAAGATGAAGACCAAATCTTTGGGTAAACGTAACTGCGAATCCTATAGCAGCTTTAGACGTCCTGGGCAGTCAGAAAGCACACGCTGATTTCTTCTCACGTGGGTAAGTTCTGGTGGACACGCCCCCTGACGTAGTGTGAGTAAGCCTCCCAAAGGGCAAGGACCAGAGGAGCGAGGCTGTATGCTAGGTGCTGGGCAAGGACGAAAACAGTAATTCACAAGTCCTTTAGGGACCCATTTGGGGATCTGGGACAATGCAGAGACTCGCACAACCGTGATGAAGAAGAAAACAGCAGGAGAAAGGAGAGAGAAGCTACATTTATTAAAGACCTTGTGTGCACGAACCCCTGTGTTGGATTCCCTGAGACTCTATTACGAATTTAACTATGCCACTCAAAAATGTTTATCAGTTTAGGCAGGTCATGACTCCAGTACTTTCTATCGTTTTGTCATCTGATATGATTATCGTAGGAGTTGTAATATCAACCTCTAGGATATCAGTGAGCCAGGATTAGAGGCAATTATACTAATGAGGTAGGACTCAGTTCACAAGATTAGGTTGTATTTTGAGTCAGTCTCCGAGGTATAAAGAAGAGAATCAAGCAGGGACCTCATATACAAGAAAGAAACGCCAGGAGTGGATTGAATCATCTGGACCTGGGTCTCTGAGCTGAGAGGTTCCTAGATCAGGAGGAGACTGATGACATGAACCTCCCCCGAAGCTGAGAGGGAGAAAAAACCTTCCCCTGGAGCTGGTGAAAGCCATACACTTGTCGTGTTTATGTCACAGCAGCACTAAGTAGCTAAGACAGTCCCTTTGGTAAGAACTGTCATAGTGCCTTGAACTTCTGTCATAGTGTCACCAGACTGGTAAAGATGTTTTCGATGTCTCTATTTCCATCAGAGCACACGCTCCATGAAAACAGAGACTCTTGTTCTTGTGCATGTCTCTGGTCTTGGTTACATACAGAATTCCCTTTTCCCAAAGAGAGTTTCCCAAATGGAAGTGCTGGGTAAGTATTAAGTAAGGGAATGAATAGATTTGTTCCTAATGGTTCTGCAAAGTAGTAGTATCTCCGTTTTATAAAAGAAACTGAGATTCAAGGATTTAGTGACTTGCCTATGGAGTCTCTGATGGTATAGTGGTTAGGTGCTGTGGCTGTCAAAAGACTGGCAGTTCAAAACCACCAGGTGCTCCTTGGAAACTCTATGGGGCAGTTCTCCTCAGCCCTATAGGGTCACTATGAGTTGGAATTAACAGCAATGGGTTTTAGTTTCATATGGTCACAAGGCTAGAAAGTTGAACAGTTGGAATTAAAGAGCTACACGGCTGAAGCTAAACTCTTCCAATCCCCTTGTGTGTCCTCTATGACACAAGAGTCCCACAGCTGTGTTCCATGTAACAGAAATCGATCAGAGATAATTTAAACAAAAAGAAAATTTGCTGGAGTGATATCAGGATCTTCCAGAACAGAACAACAGTTAAGACTAGAGAAGACCTGGGATTCAAATAGCAGGATTAGGTAAAGGTCAGTTTAGAGTCTTGGGGTCAGGTCCTTTCCAAGAGTTTTTCTTTTTCTCCCCTGACTCTGCCCAATTCTTACTTACCACTCAGCGTAAGATGTGAAGTACAGGAGACAGTTTAATTGGCTGGAGGATGGAAGGATTCCTGTGTTGACAGCCACACTCACACTGCACAGAAGGGGAGAGAGTAAATTCCCAAAAATAAAATCCCAGTGATTTTACCAGAAGAAAGTGGGAGTGAATAAATGCTGGACATCAAAAAAATAGCAAATGTTCCCTACAAGCTGTCATGTGGAGGACTGCCGGCATCCTAAGCTAGAAATGAGTTGTCCCCTCAAGCTGCTACCCCTTTCTCCCCACCGTCACCACCCCCAACCCCTGGAGGTGTTAATGGAAGGATAGAGGCCAAGGGATCTGTCAAAAAGTCATCTTTGAATGCTAACTGGGTTCCCTTTTAGAAGTTTCCGAAGTGTTGAAGAAAGTGAGAACTCTTTTGACTCTCACCCAGCACCGCCTCAGTCAGACCTGGCTTGGCTTTCTTTGTTTGTTGCTTCTGCTGTGATTCACACCTTCCTGTGGGATCATTTCAAATCCCTATTTCCTGATGACCCAATATCCTTCTGCAATCAACTGGCAGGGAGTACAGCCTGCCAAAACCTCAGGTAGCTACTACCCTGCCCAGGACTGTTTTGAGCAACATCCTGTGTTCACAGCTTTCCACTTTAGCTCCAAATGCCAATTTGGGTTTGTGAAAATTTCCATGGCCTCCTGCTGGACTGCTGTTCACACATCCCAGCCCAGAAGCATCACGATCTCGGCTGGATTATATTCCTCTCATGCTGAGCCTTCGCCCCACCCTGTGCTCTGTGCTGGCATTACCTTAGGACACTTTCAATGTCAGCAATCAACTCTGACTTCTGACGCCTCTCAACAACCTCATCTGGGAGGTAGAACAAATCCTGTGAATTCTGTGAAGTTAAAGAAACTTGTAGTTACATGGTGCTGAGGCTTTGGATCATGGTCCCAGGATTTTTCATTAATAATGCTGCTAAATGGAGTCAGTGAGAGACCTATAATTCTGCTACAAAATACCCCAAAGACCCACAATTCTACAGTTACAATAAAGCCCTGTCATATGCTAAGCTGAGTTCCCTCAAAACGTATGTCCACTTGGCTAGGTCCTGCTTCCTGGTGTTGGGTAGTTGGCCTCCGTTTTGTGATCTGATGTAATTTTCCTCTGCATTGTAAATTCTACTCTCTGCTTGTGGTTAATGAGGCAAGATTAAATCCACTGCTGTTGAGTTGAGTCTGACTCATAATGACCCTAGAAAAGGCAAGATTAACTTACTTTAAAAAGGATTAGGGTAGCACACAGCACTCCTATTCAGGCCACTGTCCTGATCTGAAATAAAGGAAGTTTCCCTGGGGGGTGTGACCTGGATCACCTTTTATCTTATAAGACATAAATACAGAGAAAAACAAGCAGAGAGAGAGAGGGGGACCTGATACCACCAAGAAAACTCCTGGGAATGAAGTTTGTCCTTTGGATCCAGGGCCTCTGCACTGAAAATTCAGGAGAAACTGATGACAAGGACCTTTCCCCAGAGCTAACAGAAACAGAAAGCCTTCTCTTAGAGCTGTTAACCTGAATTCAGACTTCTAGCCTTCTAGACTGGGAAAGAATAAATTGCTGTTTGTTAAAGCTATTCACTTGTGGTAATTCTGTTGTGGCAGCATCAGATAACTAGACAAACCCTGCGTTTTCTGTAGAAGTAACTGGTCTGTAATTTTCTCTCATCAAGTACCTACTATGTTGCCAGGCTCTGGCTAAGCATTTTATGTAGATTATTGTCAATCCTTGAAGCTACTTGGTTTTTAGTATCAGCTCCATTTCACAGAGGACAAAACTGAGGCAAAAAGCAGTAATTTGACTCATTGGTAGTTGGTAAGTGGCAGGGCAAAGGTTCAAACCCAACAGTGTAGTAACAGATCCTCTATGTTTTCCTGTAGCATTTAAATTCATAACTGTTTCCCATAGTTGTTTCATGTCCTTTGACTACTGCTGCTGCCACATACACACATTCACACACACATTCACACACACACTCTCTCACACACACACACACACACACACACACACACACACACACACACACACACACACACACACACACACATCACCTTCCATAGGGGCTTCCTTGTAATTTTTTAAAAACCTTATTGGAATACAGTTAATATACCATAAAGTTCACCTATTGTAAGTATATAGTTTGATGATTTTAAGTAAATTTACGTGATTATACAACCATCCTCCAAAACCCACTGCTGTCGAGACAATTCTCACTCTCAGTGAGCCTGTAAGACAAAGTAGAACTGCCCCATAGGATTTCCAGGGAGCACCTGATGGATTCAAACTGTCAACCTTTTGTTAGCAGCCATAGCACTTAACCCCTGTGCCACTAGGGTTTTCACAATCATCATAAAAATCCAATTTTAGAACACTTCCATGCCCACAAAAAGTTTTCTCCTGTCCAACTGCAGTCAATTCCTGCTCCAGCCTCTATCCCAAGACAACCTGTGATCTACTCTCTATCTCTGTACTTCTGTCTTTTCTAGAAATTTCACGTAAATGAAATCTTACAAAAGGTTTTTTGTTCATTTGTATTTTAGGATTTTTTTTTCCAGTGTCTTTTTCCATTTATGATTTTTTTCTTCTGAAGTTTGTTTATGTTGCTGCATTTCCTAGTAGTTCATATCTTTGTATTGTTGAGATTGCTGAGTGATGGTTTATTACTGGAATCTCTTTTGTATTCCACTGATCTGTATGTCTATCTGTAAGTTAGTACCACACAGTCTTTATTACTGTAGCATGATAGTAAATCCTTTTTTCCATTTCAAAAATTGCTTTGACTTTTCTAGGTCCTTTGGTGGCATAGTGAGCTAAGAGCTACATCTGCTTAACTGAAAGGTCAGTGTTTAAATCTGTCATGTGTTCCTTGGAAGCCTTATGGGGCAGTTCTATTCTGACCTCTAGGGTCACTTTGAGTTAGACTTAACCTGGAAGCAGTGGGTTTGGTTTTTTTTTTTTCACTTTCATAAAAATTTTAAGATCTGTCAGATCTGATTTGACAGCACTTGGCTTGGCTTTTTGTCAAGTCCCACTGTCTCCCCCTCCAAAAAGGCCTCAAAGACTTTGGTACAGATTGAGTTGAAACTTTAGACAATGTGCCACTTTAAGAACGCGGAATCATTTGATCCATGAATATGGTATATCTCTCTATTTGTTACATTTTTCAGCAAAATCAAATCTTGAGGTCTCTACCGTGTCAGACTTATACTTCTTCTATTACTAAGCATTGTATTCTTTTTGATGGAAATACAAGTGAGATTGTTTTCTTATTTTTGTTTTCAGGTTGTACATTAATACTGTATCCTCCAATTTTGCTAAACTTGATTATTGATTCTCGTAGATTTTTATAGATTCTTTCCACATTCAAGATTATGTCATTTCCAAATGAAGACAGTTTTATTTCTTTCCCTCCAAATGTGTACAACTTTCTTTTTCATGTCTTATTTTATTGGCTAGTACAATATTGGGCAGAAGTGATGAGAGTAAACATTCTTGCTTTGTTCTGCCCCATCCTTTGACAGATTTTATCTGCTGTCTTTTCAAAGGGAAATCTGATACCTCTTCCAGAAAAAGAGAAACTATTGCAGATACCCAGGATCTCATAGTGGAGCAACTTTACAGCAGTGGCGTGGGACTCTCTTGTCATTTTAATTTTTCTTTTCTCTTGGTCTCATGTCTTAAATCTAGTTTCCTGTCCCCACAGCCAGTACTATGCCTAAAGCCCTCTGCTTCCTGCAGGATCCCCTCAGCATCTTGTGTTCTTTTGTCCTGATGCCTAAGAGAGAAGGTAGGGCCAAGACAGTGGACCAGACACACATCTCCTCAATTCCGTCTGAGAACTAAGGCCTGGAATGGTAACTGAATGGAGCAGTGTGGACATCTGGAGAGTCCTAGGACCTGGCAGAGGGTTGTAAGACTGGACCGGCCACCAGTAACAGGGTATCCACCTCCCTCAAAGATCAAGCAGCAGCATGCTCAGTCCAGCTTCTGCTGAATCACCATTTGGGAAGAGGGTAGGTACTGATGCCTTCCTTGTTATCCAGGAGGTGGGGGCTGGGCATGAGCTGGAAAATATGCTGACCTGCGGTGCTTAAGTAAATAGCATGTACCACAGCAAAGAGTCTGTGTTTGCAACAGCCTCATATAGAGAGCCTGGCTGCCGACTGAAGGCAACACCGCCCCTCCATCCTCTTTTCTGAGCTGTGCAATAGGTTCTGCTATTTCATGGCAGGCAGGGCAGCCTGAGTGTGATATAATCTTGATCAGCTACAAAGTGGAGTCACCTACCCGGAGGCCTTAGCTGGAGCTAATTCTAACATAGAGGGGTAGCCCCTGTCTGGAAAGTGCCCCTCCAGTAGAAAAGCTGTGTTCAGGACAGTGGTGCCTAGAGATATGGGTGAGGCCTGGCAGAGGATGGCAGCACAAGGCCCTAACCCCTCCTTACTTTGAACCACATCATAACATCCGGGATGGCCTATGAGGTGATTTCATCATCAACCTGAAGGCAGGGCCTGCCATACCTGAGGGCCTGACTGATTTCAGCAGCTGTTGGACAGCTTCTCCCTTAGCAGTAAAGTACCTTTTTAAAATAACACGACCTGGAGAACTGACTGTTGAGCAGCCCGGCAGCATCTCCTCCACCCTTCACTAACCTACATCAGACCCCCAGTGACTCCATAAGTAGGGCCCTACCTTTGTCAGCCAGGAGCCAGAGCCTACCACCCCAGAGCGTCTACCTGGTGCCAGTCACTAGAGTATGCAGAGGCAGCTGATGACCAAGTCCTCTCTTAGAACTATGCCTTACCTCCTGTAGAGGTAACACCAGGGAAACTGAACAGCCTCTAGATGGGGCATAAAAGACAATCAATAGCTAACTATTTAAAGAAACTGTCCACCATGGCTCCAGAAAATTTCCTAAATAAACAATCATAAAACTTTGCAGATGAGGAAGGCTTTCTGTACTTTTGAGTACAAAATAATTATTTAGAGAGCCCTCCTAGAGATTAAACCAAATGCAACAGAAGAAAATGAAAAATTAAGCAAGCTATTTGAAATGATGAAACTTCGACCATCTGAAACCCAGCAGATCAATAATAAAATTTCAGAATTAGACAATTCAACCCAAAGCCAAAAGAACAGAATTGAGGAGATAGGAGCCAGAATTAGTGAGGACAGAGCAACTGACACCAGTAATTATGAGGAGAAACCAGAGAAAAGAAATAAGAAAAATGAAGAAGCATTAAAAAATATGCAGGACTCTATTAAGAGGAATAATCTATGATTAATTTGAGTTCCAGAACAGAGAGGGACAAGTGAGAGTGTTGTTGTAGAATTGCTGACAGAAAACTTCCCTGAAATTAGGAAAGAAGAGAACACAGATGTCCAAGACATGTACTACACAGTGCAAAAAATAGACCTCAGAAGAAAAACATCAAGCCATGTTATAATCAAGCTTAATAAAGTAAAACATAAACAGACATTCTTAAACAAGGCGAGGCTCAAAGCAAAGCTAACATACAGAGGGAAACCCTGTAGGCTTTCATCTGACTTCTCAGCAGAAATGATGTTGGCAGGGAGGCAGTGAGATAACATATTGAAAGCCTTGAAGCAGAAAAACTTCCAAACAAAAATTATATATCCTGAAAAATTGTCTCTCAAATATGAAGATGAAATTAAGACCTTCGTAGATAAACAAAAGCTTAGAGACTTTGTAAAAACCAAACCAAAGCTACAAGAAATAGTGAAAGAAACTCTGCTTATAAAAACAAAAAACATTAAGTGTATAGCTCAATCAAAGCTGCAATATTAAAAGAAGGGAACCAGTGATTATGTCACAAAAACTATGACATCGTCACACTAAAAAGAGGGATATATTACAGTAGTTATAGTCCTTTCAGATGGAGAGGAAATTAAAAATATATGCAGAAGTTACAGTCTGGTTGAAACTTAGAATATTAAGGGGGATCATAGAGGCAGCCATAAAGCAAAATAATAATGTGACGTATCAAAACAAGAAACATTATATGAAAGTCTCAACAAAACCAACACCGAAAAAGATGAAACATCAATCCATAAAGAGTGACCCAGAACAGAATATTAAGAGCAACATAGAAAACATCAACAACATGAAAATAAATGCATCAAAACGGCAGCACTAAACACAGACCTATCAATAATCACACTGAATGTAAACAGACTGAATGCTCCAATAAAGAGACAGTGAGTGACATCCTGGATGAAAAGACAGAATCCATCTATATGTTGCTTACAAACAACACACCTTAGACTCAAAGGTATGAACAAACTGAAAGTTAAAAGATGGAAAAATATACACCAAGCCAAAAATATACAAAAAAGAGCAGGTGTGGCAATACTGATCTCAGATAAAATAGACTTTAATGTAAAATCCACCATCACAGATAAGGATGGCCACTGCTTATTACTGAAAAGTTCACTACATAAGTAGGACATAACAATATTAAATATTTTTGCACCCAATACCAGAGCATCTAAATACATCAAACAAACACTGACAACATAGAAACATGAGAGAGACCGCTCCACAATAATAGTTGGAGACTTCAACATTCCACTTTCAGTAATGGACAGATCATCCAGAAAAAAGCTCAGTAAAGATACAGATCTTATTGTGACAATTAACCAACCAGACCTCATCAACATATACAGATAAGTACACCTTCTTCTCCAATACATATGGAACATTTTCCAGAACAGACCATATGTTAGGACATAAAGCAAGCCTCAACAAAATCCAAACCATTGAATTACTGTAAAGCATCTTCTTGGACCATAAAGCCATAGAATTTAAAATCAATAGCAGGAAAAACATAGGCAGAAATTTGAACTCATGAAAGCTGAATGTCACCTTGCTCAAAAAGTTATGGTTTGTGGAAGAAATCAAGGATGAAATAAAGAAATTTATGGAATCAAATGAGAATGACAACACATCCTACCAAGACCTATGGGATACAGCCAAAGTGGTGCTCAGGGGTCAATTTATCTTTACAAATGCACATGTCTGATGCCTCAGAGACTCAGGAGATGCATGAGAAACCACAGAGATTTCTGTATGAAAAAACCCTCTGTAGTAACCTTATTCTCCGAGCACAGGAATTCTGCTACTTTGTAGGAGAATTACCTGCTTTCCTTCCCCTCTTCCATGTAGATTCAATGAAGGAAAATTGAAAATCAATTTGGGTGCTTAGAACTCTCATGAAATAACTCTGCAGTCCAAGGAAAAGTCTGAGGATAAGCCTCAGGATACATTGGCAGCTGAGTCCTTTTTGGGCTCTGTAAGGTCATGAAGTGAGTTTCTCCTGTACACACCAGCTGCCTATGCTGTCTTCTCCTCCATGCTCTTCAAAACACCTGCTAAAATCCAAACAGCCTAATCCTTCTAAAGCCCTGATTATCTCAGGGTCTTTGGTTATGTTTCCCCCTTCCTTCCCGAAATGTTTTGCCTCTTTTCTCTGCTGGTCTGCATGCTGCCCATCGATCATCACCTAAGGCCAGTTCTCCCGCTGTCACAAAACTTTCCCTGATCACTGGCCCCCAAGATCTCTCCAGGACTCTCCTTGGCTGACTGTCACCCAGTTTAGCACAGGATCACAGCAGATTTGTACTGTGTAATTAGTACGCATTTTTCCAGATCACTCAGATGCAAAAAGCTTAACATGTGTTTACTCTAAATTCTCTGTGGCTTGAACCTACCCACTAACATTGCTGGAAAATCCAGAATAACCCTAGTAGAGACACCACCTCTCCTTTTAGGGCTAGAGAACTCCAAGACTTGTGTAATCCAGGGAGTTTCATGTCATGGTTGTATGGCAGGTTTTTAGTACATGGCTGCTAAATTATTCACTTCCTATGCCCTCAAAAGCCCATGAGGCAGGTAGTGGGTACCAAATTCAGCCACCATACCCAGGCCAGTGCAATTGTCTAGTAAACCCTGTTGACCAGTTGGCAGGTAGATTTTGGATACCTTCCAAGAATCCTCTGACTTGTTCTTTGCCCCTACTTTCCCTGTTGAACTGTCTTCAAGCTGCCCCGGACACCTAGGAGTATACTGAAGTGCCCAGCATGGATTGGCTAACCCTACCCCATGTGACTGCAGAAGTGAAAGAGCCTGAGCAACAACTTCTACCAGGTCTAGGAGCTGGAAGTAGCCTAGGAGTGCAGGGCTGGAGATGAGACTGGAGTTCTTGGATCCAAGGCCTTGCGCTCAGTCAGGTCCTGCCCTCTCAGTCCCTGCCTCTCAGAGTCTGCCCTCCAGATTTTGCAAAGAGCCCCTATCCATGACCTTAGAGACTGAAATTGCCTCTCTTTTCTGCCCATGGAGTGCATGCTTGTCTCACTGTTTTGCCAGGGTTTGAATCAGATGCTGAAGGCTGAGAATTTCCAAGTTACTTTTCTCCAGTCAATTCAAGCCATCCTGGCATGAGTCCCTCATTCTCCTTTGTAAACGAGGCAAAGGCTCAGTTGTTCACCCAGCTTTGTCTGGCAGTGAGGCAGCTCCTTCCCTGCCCTTCCTTTCCCTGCAGAAGCTCTGATGGTGCCTTTCTCTTGACCCGGCTCTGAAGTGTGTGGAAAAGCTGACTCGGGTGCAGACCCCGGGTATTCCGTGCTGCATTTCCACCTGTCTTTGCTGTCAGCATGGGGCCCTCCCTTGGTGGACTAGGCTAGGGATGTTGGTCGAAAATTTTTGTTAATTGACAGATATTATTTTACAATAGCGCCAAAATGATCGAAACATCCATGGGGTGGAGGTAAGGAGATGTATCCAAAGACCCAGATGAGTGTGTGGTTCGGAACTGTTTCTTTGCTAAGCTCCCATCCCGGCACGCCGGGGCAGGCAGAAGGCGGAATATTCTCAAATGCTTACTATCTGAGCTATTAGAGTGCCATGTGGTTCCTTGACAAATTGTAGCATTTCTTTCAGACCAGCGGTTTTGCAGGGAGACTCCACAGAACTTGTTCCTTCCTGCCTTGGTATCTCCAGCTTTCAGATCTCAATTCCGCTACTTTCTCCATCCACTTCTGCTAATCCCCCTAGATTATCTCCTGCAAAACACAGTGTGAAATTAACTTCTACCTGGAAACCTCTCTCTTCCAGCCCAACCAGTTTAGTTCCCCGTGCATTTTCAGCACTCTGGTGTTTCCTTTGATTTCTTTGCATGTATTTAAATGTGGTTTTGAAAGGATCTGAAATCTTATCCTGTCATTAAAGTGTCCCTAAAACCAGAAAGGGATCCCTGGGTGGCACAAATGATTAAGTGTTGGACTACTAACTGAGAGGTTGGCAATTCAAACTCACTCAAAAGCACTTTGAAAGGAAGGCTCGGTCATCTGTTTCTGAAAGATTATTAAAAAACAAAAAAAGCGCTGCCATGGAGTCTATTTGCACTATGGTACAGAGTAGAACTGCCACTATAGGTTTCAGAGAAGTAGTCCTGGGGAATTTGAACTCTCAGACCTGTGGTTTGCAGCCTAGCAGCTATAGCAATTCACCACCACACATCCAGGGTTTTCTCTGAAAGGTCGTAGCCATTGAAAGCCCTGTGGAGCACAGCTCTGAAGCACACGAGATTGCCAAGAGTCAGAACTGATTTAATTGGTTTATTAAGAATAGTCTAGTAAGATTAAATCAGTCTATTGAGATTCAATGCCATCTTACCTTGTTCAGCTCTTGGCTCACAATGAATCAATCAACTCTGTTGTGGGGGGCAGGGGGAATCACTAAACATAGTAAAGGAAAACCTCAGTAAACATACTAAAGGAAAAAAAGGAAGTTTTACTCGGCATATATTCTAAAAGGCAAAAGTAGGAAACTGGACAAGCGTGCTGCTAGAGCCATGTCTGCCCAAATCCAAGGAAATTATAGAAGAGACACAAGTGGGAAAAACAACAAGCATGCTGGAGTAGTTATATTGGCCCCAGTCCAAGGACTGCAGAACAAGCAAGAATGGGAAAACCAGCAAGCATCTCACCACAGCCATGCCTGCCCAAGTCCAAGGAATATTATAGACCCATCAGTATATATTAATATTACAGCTGGACAAAACCACTGAAAGCTTCATCTTTACACAGATTGGCTAGAGACTGTGATCCTACATTTGGAATCATCCTTCTTAACCATCACTGCTGCAGATTTCGGTAATGACAGTCAGGAGGATCTTATTGGTCTGATTTTCTGTTGGCTAAATGCTAGTAGAAAAAGATAACAGTGAAAAGTTTCCCGTGTTCTGTTTGATTGGCCTATGTGAAAGGTTCCCTAGAAGGTATTTTCCAAGATTATCCTCTCTACTGTTCTTATACGTCAGGACTCAGTTTGTATATTCTTGTGAGTATACCAACATGGGAGACCAGCTAAGCCACATTCTCTGTGTTCAAAGATTTCAGTTTTATTTCCTAAATCAACTACTAAAAGCCTCACATACATAGCACAGTTAACTGCAGGACATTTGAAGGAAAAATGCCCCTCAGAGTGGCTTCTTGGACCTGGAAGAGCTGCCCCTATAAAGGCTCCCATCTTAGAAGGGCCAGATCTACGGGTGCTTTCTGTGAATAGATGGAGGACTGTTTATTAAGGTTAACTTTGGTCTGTACTTCTTCACCCAAGGAAAAGCTAATTCCAAGGCTGACCAGCTGTTAGAGTCCACCATCAGCTCCTTGGAAAACCTAGGGGGCAATTCTACTCTGTCCTATGGAGTCACTATGCATCAGAGTCGACTCATAGCCCCTAGCAACAACAACAGCCCAAAGAAAAAAACTGATGCAATTTCGACCCACTGCCGTCAAGTTGATTCCAACTTACTGTGACCCTATGGAGCAGCAGAACTGCCCACCGAGTTTCCAAGGAACATCTGGCAGATTTGAATTGCTGACTTTTTGGTTAGCAGATGTACCTCTTAATGACTATGCCACCAGGGTCTCCATGCAATTTAGAGCAGGAAGAAATTCCTTGGGTGAGTTGTTTCTCAGCAGACCTTTCCAAGCTCTGGAGGCATACCATACAGGTGACCGAGGCCCCAAATTCTGCAAATTAAACAAACAACCCAGGGGATGCTGATGTACAGTTAGGTGTGAGAACCTACGATCCTGCTGCTGAAAGTGTGGCCCCCAGACAGCATCAGCGCATCAGCATCCCCTAGAAGCTAGTAAGAAATATAGAATCTCAACTGTCACACAGACTCACTGAGTCAGAATCTGCATTTTAACAAGAATATCTTGTATATTTTTCAGGCGATTGGCATCTTCAGGAGTCTAAAGTATAAGATCCCCTGGTCTAATATTAATCACACTGGGAAACAGATTTAAACTCAGGCAACTTGGACTTATGGTCCCCCTTTCACTGAGAGAGAAGGCAGGTGGCAGAAGTATGGGGAGGGTAATAAGCACCCAGGGGCAATCTCTGAATTTGTCCACCTCTCTCGTCAACAGTGCTGAGGGTGATTTGCCATCTGGCCTCATCTGGAACCCTCTTAGACTTACTAGATGTTGGAGGCCTGTGAAATGACAAGTAAACACAGTGAAAAGCGTAGATAGGCAGATGATGTTCTGAACCACAAAGCTTCATATTCATCTAGGATCTTTGCTGTGATTTGAGGAGAGAAGATATCCCTTTAACCTTATGCCATATTGCCTTTGTACCCATCAATCAACTTGACAGAATAAGGAAAAAATGAAGGATAATCATTACTCTCAGACAGTTTAACTGAAATACACTAGGTGACCCACCCTAGGTGTGTACATGCTACACAGGGAAAACAAAAAGGGGCCACTCATTCCACAACCAGTCTTCCCAGTTTTAGCATGAATAGATATTGAAGCCTTTTTATTCATTTTTGGGGTCTTAAAGATACTTTTTCTTTATTTATATTTTCTTTGTATTTTTCCAAAAATACATAATATAATTATTATTTACAAAAATAAAGTAAAATATTAAACCAAATGGTAAATTAGCAGAAAAGTTCATCTAAAAATTTAATTTTCATGTCTTAGGTACCACAAATTTGTTTAGTATTTCTCTTCAATTCTTTTTCTTTGGTGTTTCTTTTTCTACACTTAAAGGAGCTAAATCAAGTAGGTGCTGGCTTTGTCATGCAGTGCCACTGTAACAGTAACACTGCGAGTGGATGGTTTTAACAAAAAAAAATTATTTTCTCACAGTTTAGGAGGCTAGAAGTTCAAATTCAGTGCGCCAGGTTGAGGGGAAGTCTTCTTCTCTCTGTCAGCTCTGGAGGAAAGTCTTTATCTCTTGAGCTTCTGTTCCTAGGTGATCTTCAGGTGGGTCAGCATTTCTTTTCCTACATCTCTGCTTCCTTGCTTGCTTGTTTAATCTTTTATATCTCAAAAAGATTGATCTAAAACACACCCCAACTTAATAAAAATGACTTTGGTCTCATTAACCTACTCCTGCCTCAGTGTTGTTGGTGGTGCTTAGGTATCTAGAGCTGGTATAACAGAAACATCACAAGTGGACGGCTTTAACAAACAGAAATGAATTCTTTCACAGTTTAGGAAGGCAAAAGTGTGGAACTCAGGGGTATGAGCTCCAGGAGAAGGCTTTCTTTCCCTATAAGCTCCAGCAGAAGGTCCTTGTTGTCAACTTTTTCCTGGGCTAAGAGCTTCGTAGCACAGGGACCGCAGGTCGAAGTACATGTGTCTTGTTCTTCTTTCTTGGGTGGTATGCAATCCCCCGTCTCTCTGCTTGCTTCTGTCTTTTATATCACAGAAAAGATTGGTTTAAAATACATTCTAATTTTGTAGACTGTGTCCTACCTCATTAATGTAACTGCTTCTAATCCTGCCTTTTTAGTATCATAGAGGCAGGATTTACAACACATTAGGAAAATCACATCCAATGATACAGTGGTGGACAGTCAAACAGTACTGGGAGTCACAGCCTAGCCAAGTTGACAGATGTTATGCGGGGACACAATTCTATCCATGGCAGTGCCACTGAATGAGTTCTGACTCACAGCACCCTCTGAATAATTGAATGAAACTTGCCCAGTCCTGTGCCAACCTCACAATCACTGCTATGTTTAAGCCCATTATTGCAGTTGCTGTGTCAATTCATTTCATTGAGGGTCTACATCATTTTCGATGACTCTGTCTTACCAAGCAGAGTGTTCTTCTCCAAGGACTAGTCCATTTTGATAACACGTTCAAAGCATCTGAGATAAAATCCAGCCACCCCTGTTCTAAGGAACACTCTATCGGTACTTCTGCCTGCTTCTTATCCTTTCTGTGGAGTCTATTCTAATGTGTGGTAATTTTGCAGGACAGGGTAGAATTGCCCCATAGGGTTCCCAAGACTATAATTCTGTATAGAAGCAAACTGCCACATCTTTCTCTCACAGAATGTCTATTGGGTTCAAACTGCCAACATTTTGGTTGCAGGTGAGTGTGTAACCACTGCATCAACATAGAAGTCATGATTTACAACACGTCATCAAATGGAGAGAATTATATCAGATCACAACATGGGGGACACCCACACAATACTGAGAATCATGGCTTAACTAAGTTGACACACATTTGGGGAGCACAATTCAATCCATGAGAGGCACTCTTGCTCCATCACTGCTTGTAAATATGACATAATCAACTTCATTTTACTAAACAAGAGCTTATCACTTGAGATGGACACAGAACCCACTGAAACTGGTTGGAAGGCAGTCCTTAAACTTGGAAAAACACATTCACCATAGTGAATCATAAAACCAAGAAACTCAGTTATTGTGATGATTGTCATGTCTTCTCACAAACATAGCAGCATTTTAGTCATCCATCTCACGGAAACAACCTGCTCCATTTAAGTCAACATCTGCCCCCTAAAAGTCACTAAAACTTTGGGGTCTTTTGTAGAAAGCCTAAATCATTGTTTTTCATAAATTCTTGTTAACATCCAGAAGAAGGCAAAACTTCAAGATAAATTCCTTAAGGTGTCCAGAACAGGCTTCAAATTCCTTTTGGAGTCTATATCGAACACTTTTCGTAACACACATTATCTCCTGCTCTGCCAAGAGCCCTGTGTCTTAAGCTAACACTCCATGCCTTAAGTTATGTCTTCCTACTCTCTATGGTCAATACTTAATTTCTCATTTTCTGCATTTATTTATTTTAGGCTGCTGAAATTACTTATAAATATATGCCATCCCTGTTGGTATTTGTTGTTACATGCCATTGAGTTGATTCTAATGCATGGTGACACTGCGTAAAACAGGAGCAAACACTGCCTAGTTCTGTGAAATCCTCACAATCATTGCTATGTTTAAGCCCACTGTTGCAGCCAATGTGTGGTTCATCTCAACGGAGGTGGGGTTGAGGGGTCTTCCTCTTTTTCACTGATCTTCCATTTTACCAAACATGATGTCCTTCTCCAGGGAACGATCCCTCTGATAACATCGTTGCTTCTGGTGAGCATTTTGGCTATGAGTCTTCTAAGACAGGTCTGTTCACTCTTGCAGTTTGTGATACATTCAGTGTTCCTTACCAACACCGTAATTCAAAGGCATCAGTTCTTCTTCTGCCGTTCTTATTTACTGTCCATCTTTCACACACATGTGAAGTGATGAGAACACCATGGCTTCGGAGAGATGTACCCTTTTAGTTGGTCAAGTGACATCTTTGATTTTGAACACTACAAAGAAATCTCTGGCAGCAGATTTTCTGAATGCAATGCATCATATTGATTTTGTGACTGCTGCTTCCACGGGCAGACTGTGGATTCAAGCAAAGTGAAATTCCCTTTATTTTTATTTTTGTCAGAATTTTTGTATTTTTGTACTTCAGGCGAAGGTTACAGAACAACATAGTTTCTCATTAAACAGTTCACATACTGTTTTATGATACTAGTTAACAACCCCACGATATATCGATAACTTCCGTTCTTGACCTTGAGTTCCCTATTACCAGCTTTCCTGTCCCCTACTGCCTTCTAATCCTTGTCCGTGGGCTGGTATGTCCCTTTAGTCTTGCTTTGTTTTATGAGATTGTCTAATCCTTGGATGAAGGGTGAACCTCCAGAATTACTTCATTATTGAGCTAAAAGAGCGTCTGGGGTTATACTGTCAGAGTTTCTCCAGTTTCTCTCAGATCAATAAGCCTACTCATGTTTTGTGAGACAGAATTTTCTTCTGTGTTTTTCTGCAGCTCTCTCCAGGACCCTCTACTGTGATCTCTGTCAAAGCAGTCAGTGGTGTAGCCAGGCACCACACAGTTGTGCTGAACTCAGTCTGCTGCAGGTTGTGGAAATTATGGTTCATTAGTCCTTTGGCCTGTAGTTTTCTTTCTCCCTTGCTCCTAAAGGGATAAGACCAGTGGACTGTATCTTAGTGGCCACTCACAGACTGTTAAGACCCCAGAAGCTACTCACCAAAGTAAAATGTTGAACATTTTCGTTAGAAAATATGTTATGTCAGCTGAAATTGATATTCTCCAAGACCATAGTTCTCAGCCCTTAGTCCGGCAGTTTGGTCCCACAGGGAGTTTAGACGTGTGTATGGAGCTTCCATGATCTTGTCTTGTACAAGTAGTGCTGGCTTCCCCAGAACTGTGTACGGTGACTCTTCACCAACACTTACCAATGTCTAGTTTTTTTTCCATTCCCACATATCTTAGTCATCTAGTGCTGTTTTAACAGAAGCACCACAAATGAATGACTTTAGAAAGAGATTTTTTTTTTTTTGGTCACAGTCCAGTAGGCTAAAAGTTTAAATTCAGGTGTCAGCTCCAGGGAAAGGCTTTCTCTCTTGGCTCCAGGGGAAGGTCCTTGTCATTAACTTTCCCTTGAATTGGGAACTTCTGAGGTGCAGGGTCCCTGGGTCCTTCCCAGAGATGTGCTCAGCTCCCGGCACTGCTTCTTGGTAACATCAGGCCCCCAGCTCCTACTTGCTTCTCTTTCCTTCATATCCCATGAGATTGTCTCAAGTCACAATACAACTTCCTATGTTATTGCCTGCCCCAGTAACACCACTACCATCTGTTCTTCCTTATTAATGTCACAGAGGCAGGATTTACAACATGCAGAAACTTCACGCAATACTGGGAATCATGGCCACCCAACCTGCTACACACATGTTTTGGGAAACACAATTTAATCCATGACACCACCACCCCACTCTCTCATAATCATTAAAGATTGTTTCTTTTCATGTTGTAAATCTTTTTAGGAGTTTTTATGGCCTTTTGTGATTGACTTATTGCACTGAGCATAATGTCCTCCAGATTAATCCAGGTTATGAGATGCTTTGAAGATTCATTATTGTTTTTTATCATTGTGTAATACTGCATTGTGTATACCACAGTTTGTCCATTTATCTTTTGATGGTCATCTAGATTTTTTTCAATTTTTTTGCTGTTGTAAACAGTGTGGCAGTGACCATGGATGTGCCTATGTCTATTTATGTGGTGACTCTTAAGTTTTCTAGAATATATGTATTCTTAGGAATGTAACTGCTGGATCGTATGCTATTTCCATTTCTAGTTTTCTAAGGAAGTGTCAGATTGTTTTGCAAAATGGTTGTATTGTTTTACATTCCAACAAGCGATGCGTAAGAGTTTTAGTCTCCCTGAAGTCTCTGTAACAGTTGTTATTTCCTGCATTTTTGATTCATGCCAGTAATGCTGGGGTGAGACGATAGCTCATTGATTTTTTTGATTTGTATTTCTATAATGGCTTGTGATTGCAAACGTTTCCTCAAGTGTGTGTTGGCCACTTTAATGTCTCCTTTGGTAAATTGTTCATTTCCTTTCCCCATTTTTTAACTGGATTATTTGTGGGTTTTTGTTGTAAAGGTGACGCATTTTCCAGTAGATTTTAGAGATTGGGCTTTGTTTGTCTTGTCATGGCCGAAAACTTTTCCTGTCTGTGGGTTCTGTCTTTACTCTTTTAGGAATGGCTTTTGATCAACATGCCAAGCCAAGTGCCGTCAACATAAGTGATTAATTTTTAGAATATCCCAGTTATCTACCTTATCTTCTAGAGTTTGTATTTTGTTGGTTATAGTTCATATCTTGTTACTACTGCATATTAGGGCCTGTAATAGTGATTCTATTTTTTCCTGTACTACTTTTATGCAATCTGACTTTATGTTTAAGCTTTTGTTCTCTTTTGAATTAGTTTGGGTATATTATGTGAACTATGTGTTGCTTCTTTTCTTTCTTCTTTTTTTTGCAGATCAATATCCAGTTTTGTCTTCACCACTTGTTTAAAAGACTGTCTTTTCATCAAAATGAAATTCTTGATAATTTCAAACTTTTCTTTGTTTATCATAATGTTGCTTATTGGTTCAGTTGCAAGAAACCCTGTTTTCTTTATACGCAGTTGTAACTCATGTGAAGAATGTGCTCTTTGATCTTCATCAACAAGTGCTTCAAGCTCCCTTCACTTTCACCAAGGAAGATTGTGTTGTTTGCATTACGCTGGTTGTTAATGAATATTCCTCCAGTCCTGATGCTGTGTTCTTCTTACAGTCCATCTTCTCAGACCATTTGTTTAGTGTACAGATTGAATAATCAGGTTGAAAGGAAATGATCCTGACACACACTTTTCTTGACTAAACCATACAGTATCCCCTTGTTCTCTTGGAACAATTGCCTCTTGGTCTAAGTACATGTTCTTCCTGAACAAAAGTAAATACTCTAGAGTTCACGTTCTTTGCAACATTACCCGTAATTTGTTATGATCCACATTCTGCACAGTCAGATGCCTTTGTATAATCAGTAAAACACAGGTAAACATCCACCTAGTATTCTGTGCTATCAGCCAAGATCTATCTGATATCAGCAATGATTTCTCTTGTTCCTCAGCTTTGTCTGAATCTGGCTTGAATTTCTGGCAGTTCCCTGCCTATGGAAAGCTGCAATCATCTTTGAATGATCTTTAGCAGAATTTTACTGTGTGTGATATTAACAATATTGTTTGATACTTCTACATTCGTTTGGATCTCCTTTCTCTGGGATGTGTGCAAATACAGGTCACTTCCAGTTGGTGGCCCGTATGCCAAACTTATTGGCATAGAGAGATGAGTGCTTCCAGCATTGCACTCATTTGTTGAAACATCTCAGTTGATACTCCATCGGTTCCTGGAGACTTGTTTTTCACCAGTACTATCAGTGTGACTTGGACCTCTTCTTTCAGTACCATTGGTTCTTGATCATGTGCTACTCTCCTTGTTTCCTTTAATTCATTGTCAACTGACTATATTGTGTGAGGCATCCATAAAGTTCTTCATTTTATCTTGCAACCCAAACAAGATCGATTTTGCTTAAAATTTGAATCCAACACTGAATGAAGGCAAGAAAATCACATGTTGAGTATTTTTGTAATATACTTTCAGCTTCACATCTAGTTTTGACTGATGTATTCTCCTCTTCAGACATTTTTTTTCCAGAAAGACTCACTAAGCTGTCAAGTCCTGTAAGAAAAACATTGACAGCTTCAGTCACAGTGCTATCCCTGATCTGTGACATGCTCTTCACTGTCTTTTAACTGTCCTTTTTAAAAGATTCCATCAAATAGTTGAGTGAGAGAAAATAAAATGAATATTTTTCACAGTTCCAAGAAATTTATGACGAGTGCATCTTGTTTTGCTGCGTTAATTCTGGCTAGATTTAAAGAATGGTTGCCACAGTTTGTAAATAATTCTTGATGGTTTAAGATGCATGTTCTTTGCTTAAGTCCAGAAATAACTCCAGCTACCATGGATGCATTATCATAGAACTGACACCTACAGTCAGGTAATGGGATGTTCTCATCCTGAAATTTCTTTATTGTCATTTTTCAAAGAAGGCTGAGTCTTTTGCATGAAGCTGTGTAAACCCTAGAAATTATTCTTTAATAGTTGCAGTCTTCTTGGTGAAACCTATATACACATGTTTAATTACTTCTGAAAGCTATTCTCTGTGTGCAGGATCAGGAGCCAAATCAAACAAAACTGCCTAATACTTACTTCATATAATATCAATTATTAATGGGTTTCTTACTGAAAAATCTAAAAGGTGAATGAACTCATTTTCAATCTGTGGTGACAAGTAGGATATAAACTATGAAATTTCTTCAGCATGTCTAAATTGATTTCTCAAGATGTAATCATATTGTGATACAAGTTTTAGAAGTCTTAGAAAGTTTCCTCTGTTTAAATCGTCATCATCATCCAGGTTTCAATATGTTTCTGCAGAGGTAAACTTTAAGTAACAAAAAACTTAATACAAGACACAATTCTTTCCAAAACTTCATGCCATCAGTCTTTTTCTAACCTCACTTTAGACTCCATTGCAGAATTTTTTCCTTTTTTTCAATTACCTTAGTTCAACTTCCATGTAAGGAAAGACTTGTAGTAAAGACAAATCTTTTCACCAGCTCCTATCTTTTTTGATTCTTTCTACTTGGTAAATCCATCAGTGGTCTTAAAACTTGAACTAGAATTTGGACTCAATGACATAAAAAGAAGACAGTAAAAACATTATGCTTTTTTCTTTGAAGAAGAGTAAATAATTGATCCCCTTCTCCACCATGGCCATGTGCAAATCGTCTCCTAAACCATGATAAAAAAAAAAAAATCCTTTGCCATTCAGTCAATTTTATCTCAAATTTATCCTATATATTGGACAGAAAAGAACTGAACTGTCCCACACAGTTTCCAAGCAGCAATCAGTGGATTCAAGCTGTCTCCTCTTTGGCTAACAGCTGTAACTCTTAACCACTGTGCCACCAGGGTTTCCCAAACCATGAGCATGTCAAGATACTGTAAATGGACATTTCTTATTTTATAGCTTTTTAGCTGACAGTTGATAATGTCCATTCATCTCTGTCTTCTTTTGATATCAATTTACTTACAGGTTCTTCAGTCTGATCATCTGAATCTTTTAATATAGGCTCTGCTTTCTGTTTCTTTGACATTCATTTACAGGGATTTACTCTTCTTCATGAAAATTTCTTTCAGTTGTTTCCTCTTCAACACAGTTTTCGCCAAAGAGCAAAGGAAAGTAAAATACATGGAAATGGAACAACACCTTGCTTAAAAAACACTGAGGATTAGAAGAAATCAAAGGTGGAGTAAAAAAATTCCAAGAATCAACAAAAATGAAAACGCATCATAGTAAAATCTCTGAAACAAAGTACAATTAGAAGAAAAAAAGACTCATCAGCTCTTCAACTTCTCTGTCTCAACTTCCTCCACCTTTTAAAATCTGAATTGCAAGGAGAAATAAATAAATGTTTTGGTAAAGCACACATGTAATAAATACAACTTCCATTCTATATCTAAAAATTTTTATACTTAATGCAGTATATATGCTACAAATGTCCTTATATATTCTTATTCTATATCATACTCGGAAACCCTAGTGGCACAGTGGTAAAGTGCTACATCTGCTAACCAAAAAGTCAGCAGTTCAAATCCACCAGGTGCTCCTTGGAAACTCTATGGGGCAGTTCTCCTCTGTTCTATAAGGTTGCTATGAGTCAGAATCAACTTAACAGCAGTAGGTTTTTTTATTTGTTTTTTTAATACTATACCCCACAGTATTGGTCCTTGATAATACAATGTAGCTGAAGTGGACACAAAAATAAAACTCATCCTTGTGTCATTTTCCTATTTCATAGGGTCTTGAGCCATCAGATCTTGGGATCAGAGGTTTGTGCTGCAGAAATGTATGTCACAGCTATGTGATCAGTAGCCTGACTTGTCTCCTTTAAACCCTAGAACTAGACTGCAGAGTGTTAGACTTTATACCACTACTTTAAATCTTTTCTGACCCAGGGATATTTTTGTAATATAACACCTTATAATTGTTCAAAATGTACAAATTTATTCAATTTTTAAAAAATAAATGTGTTATCTATAACTAATATATAGTTAAGTTTAAAGAAAAAACTTGAGTACTTACATCACACATATACATTGCAACCTAATTAATTAATATCTTCAGAATCATCACAATTGTAAGGCAGTAGCTAATCTTCTAATTGTCTTCCAGAAAAAAAATCAATTGATTCGACATTGTCAGTTTCACTTTGGATGTTTAACATACGTTGCGTTTGTAGGTTTAAATATAGCATCGTTTGGGTACCTGATATTTAGAATTGTTATTCCTGCTTTACTACTAGAGTGCAGTCCCAATCAATACTTTCTCTCCAACTTCCAGATACAGGCACAACGAGAAGTCAGGTCCTGGAGAGTCAATGGAAGTTTCATTAAATCAAGTCTTGTAAACTGCTAATGTAGACATTAGCAACATCATAGGAAAAAATGTAAACAACTGCTTTTTATTTGTGATGATATTAGGCAGATGAGAAGTGTATTACAGTTGTATTCAGTGCAAATTTTATACTAAGCATGACAGGCAATGTGATTTTTAGTCATACTGCAACCATTTAATATTTCAATTGTAGTCAGAAGAATAAAAGTGAAGGGTACAAAAATTTTATAGTTTATCAGATCAGAATATGAGGACCAACAATTACATTTATGAACTCATCCTGTAAAAAGTGCTACATACCTCATTACTGAATATCAGCATAGTCACCTTTGAAGTAGACTCTTTGGGAAGCTATGCACTGATGCTAGAGCCTAGCCCACCCTTGAGAACAATTGTGGAACTCTTTTTCTGTAATGGCCATCAGACCTGTTATCTTATTACCCTTGATGTCCTGAATGTCATCAAGATGTCTTCCTTTCAATATTTCCTTCATCTTTGGGTAAAGAAAAAAGTCACTGGGGGGCAGATCAGGTGAGTAGAGAGGGTGTTCCAATACAGTTCTTTGTTTACTGGCTAAAAACTCCCTCACAGACAACTATACAGTTAAGTTAGTGAACTTGCCGTCGTGTGCAATGGCCATTCCAGAAAAAAAGATTCCAAATTGCTGTAAAGGGTGGACCAGGTGCTGGGTTCATGCATAGCTTCCCAAGGGGAGTACTTCGAAGGTGACTACAGTCATGATATTCAGCAGAAGTATGTAGCACTTTTTCTGGGATGAGTTCATGAACTTAACTGGCAGCCCTTGTGTATGGCACCCCTCAGAATTAGACTAGGAGGCCTCAACAGAGAATAACTAGATACTTGGTATCAAGCTGTCAGCAAAGGGTTCTCTGAGGAGAGAATATTTAAGCACACATATACATGAACAAGAAGACCCTTTCTGGAAAGAGAAGCATTAACAACAACAAAAAAGTCTAGTCCTACTTCCTGGGGCTGGAGCAAGCTGCACATCTTCTTTCGGCTCTCTACTCCGCTCAGCTCTCTGTTCTACTCCACTCAATTAAAAACACCCGACGTATGGTGTTGGGAAAATCTGCTCCAAAAGACCTCTTTAAAGTGTGAAAAGGTAAAGAGGACGAGGGTGCGCCTAACCCAAGCCATTCTGCTTTCAGTGGAATGAATCTGTTGTGGAAAAAGTACAGCCAGAATGCTCTCTAGAAGCCAGGATGGTGAGAATTTAGTCACCTGCTTTGGATGATATTGGGAGGGACCGGTCCCGGGAGAAGGACATCATGCTTGATATTGTAGAAGGTCACAAAAAAACAGGAGGATTGTCAGCCAGATGGAGTAACACAGCGGCTGCAAGGATGGGCCTCAGACAACGGCGGCGAGGAACGCACACTGTGGGGCGGTATTTTCACTGTGTCTTACATAAAGTTGTTATGAGATGAACTGACTGGACAGCACCTAACAAGAGCAAAAGTATAGACATCCCACAGTCAAAGAGTGGGTCATCTGTCTGTAGGACAGGAAAGCAATTTATGAAACGTAACCGTTACCTCCTTCTCTCATTAGAACTTTCTAAAATATTAATGGGACTTTTCAGGAATTCTCTATAATCTCTGCCTTGGGCAAGGTAACCTCTATACCTAGTTGTTCCAGAGAAAACCTGGGAGTCATTCAAGATCTTGGTGTTTGAGCAAGAGGGTTTTCTTGGTCACCTGGCTGTGTCTGATATGGTCTCCCGCCTATGCACTCGGGCTGAAAATGTATCATTTGGAACGGCCACCCTGTGGATCCCTGGTGGTACAGTGGTGGAGAGCTAACGCTGTTAACCGAAAGGTCAGTAGTCCAAATCCACCAGCCGCTCGTCGAACACTCTGCAGACAGTTCTGCTCTGTCTCTGCAGGGTCGCTGTCAGTCGGAACCCTCTCAACTGCAAATAGGGGACCTGACACAGCCTAGATACTTTCTTTTTTTCTTTCACTGTTGAGCTGAGACATCCCCACGATGCTTGTATGATCTTCTCCTGGTGAGAAATGACCGCATCTCAGGTTAACAGAGAAATTGGGTCAGGCAGGAATGGATGCGCAAGCCTGATGGCTCCTATTTCGTCTCCAAGAGAGTTCTTACTTCCTTTGGCCTCTACAGCTAAAGGTGCAACCCAGGCATTGAGAAGGCTTCAACTTGGCTCTAGGTTGCGATGCCCAGTTTTAAGCAGTTGTTTCCACAGTGAGATCTGATGCGAGGCGTTCACCTCAATGATGAGCTCTGTTACAAGACAGCCACCTTTACGATAAGTTCTGCTTTGAGCAACCAATCAGTGGAAAGAGATTTTCCTTGGGAGTGTGACCTGCCTCCCCTGGGATACAATGGACCTTCCAGCAAGTCTGTCCATCTCTCTCTCTCTGGATTCTGCATCCCGCTTCTCTGTATCCTCTGACCTCCAGTTCTTGGGACTTGAGCTAGCGGCCCTTCTCTCCTCCTCTGCTATGGACCTGGGGAGTCACAGCCTCCAAGGTAGCCTACCCTTATCTCAGCTTCCATTCACGAGCCTCGGCCGCAGCCTGGGAGTCAACAGCTTTAACTCTGGCAGATTTACAGGGCAATTTGGCAACGGTACGTTTGGGTTTTGGGGGATGTTTCTTCTGGCTTGCAGATAATCACTCTTACTCTCATCTCAAGTGCGTGCACCTCCAATATGGACAATGGTTGGCAGGTGGATCGTACTATTCCACGAAGCACAGATACTGAACTCTGGTCACCTTGTGGCCTAACTCTCACTTTACTCCTGTCTGTTAGGTTGTGGAATCGCTGCCAAGTGGAATCTGTTTGAAAAGTTTGGGGAAGTTTTTGAAAAGTTTATGCACTTAAGGTAGCTACAGGTGCTTTTTGAAGTAAGAATGTCTTAGCCTTAAATCTTCAGCTGGCCTGCCAGTTGTGTTTACATACTTGCAAATATCTGTATATTCCTAAGTGAAGCAGGCATCAGGTTGTATTAAAAGAGATGTGAAATCTACAACATTCAGAACGATTTATCTTCCTGAGGCTTAGTCATGTCCATAGAAGGGATTCTCCAGAAACACACCTGATTTCTGTGATCACTAGAGAAAATTCAATGCCAGAAGACTCAAGAAAGTAATGACTACTGACTTTGACTTTTCTTTGATTCACAGTGATAAACATGGCCACCTCAGAGTTATCATCTGAGGCCTATCCCAAATGCAGCCATCTGGAATATTTGTAAACTTGTTTCCCAGATAAAGGATTGTTTTTTACATATCTCTTCAAATTCCTGTCACCCATTGATTCCATAAATGTTTATGGAACTCCTGCTATGGGCTAGTCCCTGTTCAACATACTGCCAAGATGTAGTTTTCCATCCTCCTTTCTAGTGAGAGAGTTGAGCAATGATAATAAAACAAATAAAATTCATAAACAAAAATATGATATGACAGCACACAGAGAGCTAGAATAGGAGACTTCAGATCTCGGCATGATAAACAAGGCCACATCCATTATCAATTGTGGCATATCCCATGGCCATTCAGTATGTTTGCTAATTTGTTAGACCATAACCCAAGATTTTATGGCTGGTATAAAAGAGTATACTACTATAAACAGATGTTGATTGATTAATAGAGAGTCCCATATTATTTTATAAAATATCTTTGCATTATCTAAAGAGCATACAACTCCACTGTTCAAAAGTAGATAATAACTGAGTATCCCCAGGAAACTCCCGTTATTATTTCAACACACAGTCTTACTAGCCAAAGTCACTCCTATAACTCTCCTCCCCTCTGAATCCCTCTGACAATTACTGTGTACTTTTCTTTTTCCCCATAGATGGGTAAATTATTCTGAAGGCAGGACAGCCCTCCGATGGCATTGATTTCGGCTTCCTGTAAAATCATCACCCTCCACATTGCCATAAACCTCTCACTGAGGCACCAGAGTTTGCTGCCCTTGAAACAAAACAGGAAAACCTAGGTTTGTGGGCCAGCTTGGTCCCCGAGCTAGTTCCCAGGCCAAAGTGTATGAGCAATCATGTGTTTCTGACACTCTGAACCTGCAGTGAACTTCTGGGCCAGCAAGGCTGATGGAGAGAGCACGCGTTCTCTGAAATGATGCTACAGGAAAAGACGACTCATTGCCCAAAGACGGATGAATGGATCCCTATTCTCCTCTGAGACCCTCAGGAGACTTAACTCTTTTCAGTCTTGAACTTTATAGACACAGACTCATCTTCCTTGTTCTTAGCTTAAAGTGAATCGGGGCCAAAAATAATACTCACTAGTTCTTAGTGCTAACTACAACTAATTATTTATTTGAATGATTATTTCATTAGTACATTTCTCTGCTTTTATACCACAGGACAGGCACTGTCTACTTTCTCATGTTATGCCCTAGTACCTAGCACAATGCATGGCCAAGAGTAAGTTCCAGGGGAATACTTATCAAACGCATAGTGACTGTGGGGGGAAAAACAAGTTGCCTAAGAAACAAACAAACAGAAAGAAACTTGCCTTTCAAAGCTCAGGAAACCCCAGTGGCATAGTGGTTAAGTGCCACAGCTGCTAAAAAAAAGTCAGCAGTTCGAATCTACCAGGTGTTCCTTGGAAACTCTTTGGGGGCAGTTCTACCCTATCCTGTAGGGTCACTGTGAGTTGAAATTGACTCAGTGGCAATGGATTTGTGGTTTAAAGCACAGGCTCTTATTTTACTCTGCTTTAACAGAATTCTCAAGAAAGATCTTTTCGTTTTTTCCCCCTTCTTTTCATTATAAATACAAAATGTATCTCAAGTGACTTTTGTTGTTGGTTTTTGACTCAGTGACTCTCAGAACTTTCAGAATAGAGGCTTGGAATTGACCTCTTTACCAAGTTTCAACTTTGGGCTGGTGGTGAAAACTTTTTTGCTTTTAACTTTCTATGCCTTTGTATGCAACTAGTACCAACTCCTCCTCAAACCCACAAGTAAAGACAGTCACATTTACTTTTTCACACAGACATGTGGCTTAAATTCCCATAATTTAACTCCTCAAAATTGCTCCTCTCTCCCTCTTTGAGATATGTTTAAAATCCCAGTAGTTTGGGGGCGGAGTCAAGATGGCGGACTAAGCGCACGTCTCCTTCTATCCCTCTGGAAACCAAGACCTGAATTGACAATCAAACAGAGCCTTCTGATCACCTAATCAGCCTTGTGACACGGCACAGAGCTATTAATTGGGACTTCATACCACTCAGCAAAAAACCTCCTCTCTTTCGCTGACTCCCACTCCTGGCTAGCCCTGGCTCTCACGGACTGAAGGTAGACGCACCAGTTTGACTCTTTTTTTCCCTCTGTCTCGGCCGGCGGGCGGAGCTGGGTCTTGCCTGGCGGCTAGACTCAGACACGCTGCTGGGGGGATAAGCAGGCGAAATTCCCATATTCTGAGAGGCAGGCTTGGGACTCTGTTAATCTAGCCACTTTGAGCCTTTCGTTTCAGATTTGCCTCAGCGGCGTTTGTACGGAGTTTCGCAGTCAGTGTGCGGGACGCCATGTGGGATACGGAGATTCTAGAGGGACCTCATTCTTATCCTGGGAGCCAGTGCCTGCAAACAGGACAGTGCTTCTCCGACAAAAAGCAGTAATTTACCTAGTGTCACCTGCTTTGGGGGTCCTGCAACAAAATCAGAGGAATCACTACCTCTTCGCACCTTTAGCCCTTCTGTCTGCTGCCTGTGTGGAGGACGCCATCTTGGATACGGTGGCTGCAGCTGGACCTAATTCTTAGCTTGGGAGCCAGAGCCTGCCCACAGGAGAGCACTTTTCTATCAGAAAAGCAGTACTCTACGCAGTGTCCTCTAAGGCTAGGCCCTGTCAGCAGAGGCCAGCAGGGCAGTAGCAGTGCTGTATTCTGAACTAGTTTGTATCATCTGGGATTGGATATAGTGGCGCTTACTTTGCCAGTTGAGAAGGTGGACCTCTACACCTGAAAACCTAACTGACTTGTGAAGTGGTCAGATATCTTTTGCTTTACATTTTAAGACAGCCTAGAGAAACATCTGCAGTCCATCCTCACAGTACCTCTTCCAGCCTCTACATACTCACATGGGTCTCAAAAAGCAACAGACACTTGTGGCACACAAGAAATCAGCCATGGCTTCAGAAGGCTCCCAAACAAAGCAACCAAGGAGTTTTCCAGATAAAGAAACTTTTATGAAAGCAACAGAAAGTGTATAAAAAATGATTATATACAGAGCCCTTCTAGACCTTATACAAAATGCAGGAGAACAAAATGAAAAATTAAGCAAGCTGTTCGATCTGATGGAACACCAGTATTCTGAAATCCAACAGATCAAGAACAAAATCAAAGACATAGAAACTTCAATGCAAAGCCAAGAAAACAGAATGGAACAAGTAGAAAAAAGAATTTCTGACTTGTAAGACAGAGCTACTGATGCCAGCATCTATGAGCAGAAATCAGAAAAAAGAAACAAGAAAAATGAAGAAACATTAAGAAGCATATGAGACTCTATTAAGAGGAACAACCTTCAATTAATTGGAGTCTCTGAGCAGGGTGAGACATCTGAGAACACAGAGAGTATTGTTGTTGAGCTGCTGGCAGAAAACTTCCCAGAAATCACGAAGGAAGAGAATATAGACATCTCAGATGCATATCGTATGCCACCCAATATAGATCTCAAAAGAAAGACTCCAAGACATATTATAATCAAGCTCAACAAAATGAAACATCAGCAGCAACTCTTAAAGGCAGCAAGACTCAAAGCAAAACTAACATTCAGAGGGAAACCCTGTAGGCTCTCTTCTGATTTCTCAGCAGAAACCATGCTGGCACGGAGACAGTGGCATGACACATTCAAAGCCTTGAAGGAGAAGAACTTCCAACCAAGAATTATATATCCTGCAAAACTGTCTTTCAAATACGAAAATGAAATTAAGACATTCCCAGATAAAGAGAAACTCCGAGACTTTGTAAAAACCAAACCAAAACTACAAGAAATATTGAAAGAAGTTCTTGGCTTTGGCTTAGAAGAACAAAACCACTAACTTTATATTTTAGAATGACTTTACTACTCAAAACTCTACTCAGTTAGGGAAGGCTCCAAAGCCAGTCACAGCTTTGATAAGGAAAGAAGCAATACAGTGATCATCATGAAAACTATGGTGTCATCATATTAAAAAGAGGGATGTACTACAGTTGTTATAGTCCTTCCAGATGGAGAGGAAGATGACAAGACTGGTGGTAATTAAAATTGGGTTTATATATAGTTTATTAACGGGGATCATAGGGACAGCTGTAAAGCACAACAAAGATGTATCATATCATTTCAAGAAATGTAACACAGGAGTCTCAACAACCACAAAACTAGCTCTGAAAAAGGTGAAAAATCAACTCACAAAAAAGAACGTCCCAGAACAGACTATTAAGAACAACAGAGAAAACATCAACATAAAAATAAACACATCACAATGGCAGCACTGAACACATACCTATCAATAATTACATTGAATGTGAATGGACTGAATGCTCCAGTAAAGAGACATCGAATGACATCTTGGATCAAAAGACATGACCCATCCATATGTTGCCTTCAAGAAACTCACTTGAGACCTAAAGATAGGAACAAACTGAAAATTAAAGATTTGAAGAATATATATCAAGCTAACAATGAACAAAGAAGAGCAGGGGTGGCAATTCTAATCTCAGACAAAATCAATTTTAATGTCAAATCCACCATCGTGGACAAAGATGGACACTATTTATTGCTGAAAGGTTCAGTACACAAGCAAGACTTAACTATATTAAATATTTACGCACCTAATATCAGAGCACCTAAATACGTTGAAGAAACACTGACTACACTCAGAAGAGAGTTAGATGACTCCACCATAATAGTGGTAGACATCAACACTCCACTGTCAATACTAGACAGATCATCTAGGAAAAAACTCAGTAAAGATACAGAAGACCTCTTTGCCACAATTAACCAACTAAACCTCATTGATATATACAGAACTTTCCACCCATCAGCAGACAACTACACCTTCTTCTCCAGTGCACATGGAACGTTCCCCAGAATTTACCATGTGATAGGCCATAATGCAATGCTCAACAAAATCCATACTATTGAATTACTGCAAAGCATCTTCTCAGATCATAAAGCCATCAAAGTTGAAATCAATAGCAGAAAAAACAGAGATAGAAAGTGGAACTCTTGGAAACTGAACAACATCTTGCTCAAAAAAACATGGGTTATAGAGGAAATCAAGGATGAATTAAAGAAATTCATGGATTCCAATAAGAACGAAAACACTTCCTACCAGAACCTATGGGATACAGCCAAAGCAGTGCTCAGAGGTCTGTTTATCTCCATAAATGCACACATTTGGAAGGAAGAAAGAAACCAAATCAAGGAACTAACCCTACAGCTTGAACAAGTAGAAAGAAAACAACAGTGGAACCCCTCAGGCACCAGAAGAAACGAGATCATAAAGATTAGAGCAGAGCTAAATGAATTAGAGAATAGAAAAACAATTGAAAAAATTGAAAAGACCAAAAGCTGGTTTTTTCGAGAAGATCAACAAAATTGACAAACCACTGGCTAAACTTCCTAAAGAAAAGCAGGAAAGGAAACAAATAACCCAAATTAGAAATGAGAGGGGGGTTGTCACCACAGATGCAACAGAAATAAAAAATATCATAACAGAATACTACGAAAGACTGTACATTAACAAATTTGAAAACCTAGGGGAAATGGACCAATTCCTTGACTCATACCACCTACCCAAATTATCACAACGTGAAGCAGAACAACTTAATAAATCCATCGCAAAGGAAGAGATTGAAAGGGTCATCAAAACACTGCCAACCAAAAAAAGTCCAGGTCCAGATGGCTTCACGGCAGAATTCTACCAAGCATTTAGAGAAGAGTTATCTCCAATACTACTGAAACTATTTCACAGTATAGAAAGGGATGGAGTACTCCCAAACTCATTCTATGAAGCCAGCATAACCCTGATACCTAAGCCAGGGAAAGACCCAAAAAAGAAAGAGAACTACAGACCGATATCACTCATGAATCTAGATGCAAAAATCTTCAACAAAATTCTTGCCAATAGAATACAACAACATATCAAGAAAATAATCCATCATGACCAAGTGGGATTCATACCAGGGATACAAGGCTGGTTCAACATCAGGAAAACAATTAATGTGATTAACCACATAAATAACACAAAAGACAAAGATCGCCTGATTTTGTCCATTGATGCCGAAAAGGCATTTGATAAAGTCCAACACCCATTCATGCTAAAAACTCTTATCAAAATGGACATAGATGGCAAATTCCTCAACACAATAAGGGCCATTTATACAAAGCCAATTGCCCATGTCATCCTGAATGGAGAGAGATTGAAAGACTTCCCCTTGAGATCAGAAACTAGACAAGGATGCCCACTCTCACCTCTTCTATTCATCATTGTGCTAGAAGTTTTAGCCAGAGCAATTAGACAAGACCAAGAAATAAAGGGCATCGGCATTGGCAAAGAGGAAGTTAAAATCTCCCTGTTTGCAGATGATATGATTGTATATGTAGAGAATCCCAAGGAATCTATACATAAACTACTCAAACTGATAGAAGAGTTCAGCAAAGTCTCAGGATACAGGATAAACATAAGTAAATCAGTAGGATTCCTTTATACCAAAAACAAGACTGTTAAGGAAGAAATTATCAAATCAATACTATTTACAATAGCCCCTAAGAGGATAAAGTACCTAGGAATTAATCTAACCAGAGAAATAACAGACTTTTACAAAGAGAACTACAAGCCCTTACTAGAAGAAACAAAGAAAGACTTAGATAAATGGAAAAACCTACCCTGCTCATGGACAGGAATACTTAAGATTGTGAAAATGTCTATTTTACCCAAAGCAACCTATTTATATAATGCAATTCCAGTACAAGTTCCAGTGACATTTTTTAATGAGATGGAGAAACACATCACCAATTTTGTTTGGAAAGGGAAGAAGACCCGGTTAAGCAAGGTACTACTAAAGAAGAAGAACACACTGGGAGGCCTCTCATTACCTGACTTTGGAACATATTACACTGCCACAGTGTCAAAACAGCCTGGTACTGGTACAAGAACAGACAGATCGATCAGTGGAACAAAACTGAGACCCCAGAGATGACACCATCTGTCTATGAACAGTTGATATTCGACAAAGGCCCTAAGACATTAAACTGGGGTAAAAACAGTATCTTCCACAAATGGTGCTGGCAAAATTGGATATCCATCTGCAAGAAACTGAATCAAGATCCATATCTTACACCTTATACAAAAACCAACTCCAACTGGATAAAAGATAAATATCAAACCTAAAACGATAAAGCTCATCCAAGAAAAGGTAGGAACAACAATGGAAGTTTTAATACACAATATGGACAGACTCCAAAATCTGTCAAACAAACCACAATCATCAGAAGAGAAAATAGATAAATGGGATCTATTAAGAATTAAACACTTTTGCTCATCTGAAGACTTTATTAATAGAATTAAAAGAACACCTACAGAATGGGAAAAAATATTTGGAAACTCTATGTCAGACCGACACCTGATTTCCATAATCTATAAGATACTACAAAATATCAACAAGAAGACGATAAACCATCCAATTAAGCGATGGGCAAGGGAGATGGACAGACATTTCACTAAAGAAGAGATCCAGGCAGCCAAAAAACACATGCGGACATGTTCACGATCTTTAGTTATTATAGAAATTCAAATCAAGACGACAATGAGATACCATCTCACCCCAACAAGGTTGGCCATGATCCAAAAAACACAAAACAACAAATGCCGGAGAGGCTGTGGAGAAAGTGGAACCCTCCTACACTGTTGGTGGGGTTGCAAAATGGTCCAGCCTCTTTGGAAAGCAATCTGGCGCTTCCTTAAAAAAATGGATATTGATATACCATTTGACCCAGTAATCCCACTACTTGGAATATATCCTACAGAATCAAGGCCTTTCACACCAACGGACACATGCACCAGAATGTTTATTGCAGCACAGTCCACGATAGCAAAAAGATGGAATCAACCCAGATGCCCTACAACAGAAGAATGGATAGGTAAACTATGGTATATATACTCAATGGAGCACTACGCAATGATAAAGAACAACGATGACTTCAGGAAACATCTCATGACCTGGTTTCAACTGGAAAACATTATGTTGAGTGAGAGTAGTCAGCGACAAAAGGACAAATATTGTATGAGACCTCTACGACAAGATCTCAAAAACAGACTTGTGTATAGAAGAAAAGACTCTTTGGCAGCTGCAAGGGAGGGGAGAGAGGGAAGGGGGAATGTTTAGATAGTTGCTAGGTATCTGGTTGGGTGAAATCGGTGACAGCACACATTAGAAACAAGAACAATATTAAGTGGACTTAAACATAACATGAGTACTCCTTCCATCTTAACCCAATATTGCAAGGATAGAGTAGCTGGGGCAGGGGGCGGGGGACCATGCTCTTAGGTGAAAGGGAGGCCAATTGGCACAACTAGCATTTTGCTAAGAGGGCTGTCTGCACCCCACGTTGGTGAGTGGCATTTGGGGTCTTAAAAGCTGCCAAGCTGCCATCCTAGGGCACAGCAAATGGTCCCAACTCAGCAGGAATGGAAGCTCACCGAGGACCAAAATGACATGGGGGAAAGACAACCCAGAAGACAAAGAGACCCACATGAGTGGGTGCCTACATTGACTTGGGACGGGAAGAACTGGATGGTGCCCGGCCACCACCAGTGATAGTCATGATGGAACTCACTAAGTTGAGTCTCATGAGCAACACAAGAATAAAAAGGGGTGCACCCTGAGATCCCCACTAAAAGACCTCAATTGATGGTCCAGTGGTTTCGGGGTTCCCCTGGGAGCATGGCCCCTCGCCCTGATGGTGCCCTTGACCATAAATCATAACGAAGGTCCATGCTTCGGACAGGAATGGATTGGACTTGGCGATGCAGTGACCATATATTGGAAACACTTTATGGTTCTCTACATCTATAGGATGTCATCCTGCTGACCTCTGGCTAGAGGAAGGAGAGTGGGTGGAGAGGAGGGAAAAAAGAGACTGTTGGGAGAACGAGACATGTATGGAGCAGAGAGGAATAATGTGCTGTCACTGGGCAGGGAGAGCAGTGGAAGCTGCATATAGGTGGGTATGTAAATTTATACGGGAATGTACATTTTCACTCAGTTATATTAAATAAAAAATTTTAAAAAGAAATCCCAGTAGTTTACATAATCCTCAAAGACAGGTCAGCCTGACTTGCGTACTTCAGTGGGGAAATGTCGATCACTATCACACAGTTGTGGAAGATGTCCACTAGGCACCTTCAGACCCTGGCCCAGGGCTTTGCCCAGGCTGCCAGAGGCCCAGGGGAGAACATGACTCCTTCCCTTGGCCAAGACTATGCCTCATTTGGGTCCTCAGAATTGCAGCTCTTACTGCTAACATTCAGTACCTTACATATCCTTTCTCCCAAAAGGGTTGCCCCCAAACTTCTACATTTCTATCCCCTGGGATCACACCACTGTACCTCTGGCAACTTTTCCTTTCCAACACTTGAAACACAAGCCAAGGGCCGTCGAGTCGGATCCAACTCACAAAGATCTCCTTATTCTTCATTCCCAGCAGATAGGGCTACCTACCCAGTTCCTAAGGGCAGCCACTGTGATGTCTCTGAAAAACAACCAGTTGCCATTGAGCGGACTCTGCGTCCTGGTGACCCTACGTATATCAGAGTAGAACTGTGCTGCATGGTGTTTCAGTGGCTGATTTTTCAGAAGATCACCAGGCCTTTCTTCTGAGATGTCTCTGGGTGAACTTGAACCTCTAGCCTTTTGATGAACAGTCGTATGTGTTAACCATATGCACCACCTAGGGACTCCAATGCTCTTCAGGGGGCCATATTATCTTCAGAAGGCAGGAGCTACCTACAGTGCCTCAGGATGGCTTACTCTTCCGAACTTTCTGATATCTCTGTGAGCAGAGAAGAGAAAGAGGAAGAGCAGGAGGAGTGGAAAAGAGAAGAATGGTGAGAACACTATATTAGAAGTTAAAAACTGGCATGGCTTTTTCATGGCTATTTATAAATTGATCACATAGGCAACTTTCTTGCTTTTCTTAGATAGAAGAGAGACTTCCTTCTCTGAATTATATATGCTCATAATTTTAGGCAAAAAATTTAGAATCTGGAAGAAAATTGAGAGATCATTTTGTTGAGCTGTCTAGCTTCAAGGTTCTGGATTTCTGCTGAATGTAGCAGTAAAATAATTGATTTTTTTTTTTTTTTTTTTTTTTACACAAAATAGTATTTCAGATGGTGGAGCAGACTCCTGTAGTGGTATAAACAGTATGCTTGAGTAGGAAATGCCCCCTCCCAACAAACACACTTGGAATAACAGTCAGATGTATTTTGATGGGGCCCAGTCAGTGGTGGGTGGCCATTCATTCACAGACACCGAGACATGTGTCACCTCAGAGTAGGACCAGTGTGGCTAACGACTGGGGATCTGAGAGGAGTAGAATCCTGACCTGTCTCTGGTAGATAAACTTGTTGGGCTCCTTTCCAGGGACTAAGGCACGTCCTCCAGGCCCCATTATCATCTTAAAGCCACCGCTTGGCACCAAATCACCTCTGTTAGCATTTGCCTCAGTAGGCGAAGACAGGTAGTGACGCATTAGGCACAATTCAAAGCACTGACCATCAGTAGGAAGTCTAAAAAGAAAATATCAAACCATATGGTCACAAGTTGTTAATTCATGAGACAAAATTAGAAAATAAGTGAAAATATCTAAAAATCCAGTACAGCCTACAAAGCTGCCATGAGAAGCCAATGAATCAAGAGAAGAAGCCAATCACAAAGCCTTAAGATGTCTCAGAAATGGGCTCCTAGTGATGCCTGGTACCGTTGGTCTCAGAACAATAGTCATGGGTGAGAGTGACTCAGTTTCACCAATTAAACACCTATGAGCGAAACCACCACGTGTTTACCCTGAATGCGTCGGTGTCACCAAGTCATGCTGGTGAGTCATCATAAATTTTATTTACTTCCATGGTTTGCTTCTGTAACCATCATTTTCAAACTTTTTTATTTTTATTTTTTTAAAGTACGTCTTTCCTCTTTTCATCCTCAGTTTTGCCCAGCAAAGAACAGGAGCAACTTGGTCTTCCTGCAGGTTTAGAAATGGGAATTCAGGTTGTGAAGGAGGTGCTGCAGTCTCCGTCAGTGGGTTAAATGTGATTCAATTCAGTCCCATGTGACAACCAGCTGCCGAGCAGCTGATAGGTGCGCACATGGACGAGGCATTGCCGTGGGTAGACAAGGACAAAGAGGATCCCCCAACAGCCTGGGTTGAGCGCGTCATCAAACAGGGGCCAGTTATGTAGACAAAACCCCACCATACAGAAAAGAGCAGAAAGTGCTAACATTTTGTACTGGGAGTCGGAGAAGGTAATGAGTCTTGAAGGAAGAGTGATTGCTGACCTTACAGGCAACCCAAGAAAGAGCCAATAAGCTGAAGAACTGTGTGATCAAAGGCATGGCTATGAAGAAGAGCCCAGCAGTATCGGGTGTCAGGGCATGTGTAGCAGAGAGGTAAGGGGGTGGAATTAGTTGCCATTTTGGGACATTGGCTCTGGCAGAAACTAATCAAAAACCAACCAGTTGCTGTTACGTAGATTCTAAGTCATGGCAGCCCCATGTGTGTCAGAGTAGCATTGTGCTCTGTTGACTCTGAGGTGCCATCAAGCAGACTGGAATCTCCAAACCTTTGGTTACGCAGGGACTCTGGAAGCTCGTTCATATGTGTCAAAACCTGAACACCCTCAAAGACAACACAGGGGAAAGAGGCCAACTCTCTCAGGAGGCTGGCTCCAGGTGGAAGTTATTTCCTCAAGACCTTGCCACTTGTGTCAGAAATGCTCAGCATTTCACTCAGCACTGAGAGCCTTCTGGAAAGGTGCAAACAGATGTTCCCTGAAAAGGGTGACAGAATAACAAGCTGACTTTGCCTACTTTTCACTCAATGTCACTGACAACCACTATCACTCACAATGACTGGGACTCAAAAGGAGGCTTTAGAGCTAGATTGGCTGCCTTCAAAGCCTAGCTCTGCCTTTTGCCAGCTGTGGATCCTTGGAAGGAGCCCTGGTGGTACAGTAGTTCAGTGCTTAGCTACTTAACCTCTGAAGCAGAAGGACACTGAGGCATAGTGTGTATCCAACACCACACACCAGCATGGAAGAAGCTGCAGGTGTGAGATATTGTCATTTCAATATACATACAACCCATATAAAAATTATTAGTAATAGATTTTCATCCTTTTCTTTGTACTAAGTCTTTGAAATCCAGTGTGTATTTTACACTTAAAGTCGATTTCAATCAGCCACACTTCAAGTGATCAACAGCTGTATCGGACTGTGCAGTTCTTGAACGATGGCCCACACGACCAAATTGAATTTATAATGATAGCTGGTAACCCAGCCGTATTTCTTGATTACCACCTGAGAAACCTTGGTCAAATTACTAAACCTATGCTTGTTTTCTGCATGGTAAAAGAGAAGTAGTAATAAGACCTAACTTACATTGTGGGGAGCCCTACACTGAGACATGTATCTGAAGCTCCTAATACCACAATTGTTCCTTTGTATCTTTGCATACATATAGTTCCTTCAGTCTGGCATGTCCTGCCCTCTCTACTTGCAAACCCGTATTCATTCTGCAAGGCCTTACTCAAACGTCACCTCCCCTGTGAAGCCAGCGATTTGACTCTTAGATAGTGTCAGGGACTTCTGGCTCCGGACCAACTTAACACTTTGTTACCACCTCTTCAACTGGTGTTTCTCACCTTGCTTTGTGACTCTCTGTTTCCTACCTGCTTTCCCTATAGATGAAATGGTCTGTCTGCAGCTGATCATGGTGACGGCACAGGACTCTTCCACTATGCACAACTTCTCCTTGTAGAAGGCTGACCCCAGGACAGCTAACGACAACCTCTTTTCCACATGACCAGGGAGGACCTACCACATTCCATTCATTTAAAGATGTACATTTTTCACTGTTTTGTATCTCTGAAATCAGGGTGTATTTATATCAACAGGCAGTATCTTTTCTTTCTCAGTGAGACCAAAGATTGGGGGCAGGGGGGAACCAGTTATGGTGTGATTCCAATGCATGGTGTAGATTAATTTCAGTATTTGCCTTTGGGTCCCCAGGCACTGTGCTCAGCAAATGTAATAAATGTGTCGAATGAACTGACATCACTAATAAAAGTTGACTGCAATTACCGCATGTGTAAATTATTTGGCTAGCTGCCTCTGCTCCATCCCAGTGGTAACCTCGCCAAGGTCAGAGACTGTGGGCTCTTTCAGACTGATGAGTTGGGCCTCTCTTGAGATGCTAAAATGAAAAACGAACTCAGATGATTTCTGGTTTGGGGGGAACATGCCCATTTTTATAAAGATAGAAATCCTTCCTCCTGTGTGATTAGACTTTTAAATTTCCTGAAGCAAAATGTCTGGTCACTGTACGGGGAAGCCGGGAAGGCCCGGCTTGAGTATCGAATTGAGATATGTGTTCTTGAGGTAGCAAGGAGGTCAGGGGCAGTGTGGGGAGGAGGCCTTTCCCCTCAAAGCTACTGGCTTTCTTGGACCCCAGAGGTCTCCAACATATTGTCTTTCAAAAGGTCAATTATAAGACAAGAAGCATTTTTAAATTTGAAGTGTTTTAACAAAATCTTTCATCCAGGATCTCCACTGTCAAATTGTGCTATGTCTCTGCCACAATTTGTAAAATGAGAAACAAGTAAAAACATATCCTAAGCTCTCTTATCAACAGAACTCCAACAATGGTCAAATATCAGTCATTGTAAGATTAAAAAATAATAATTAGACCCCCCCCAAAAGGGGGGGAGCTTTCCAAATGGTGGTGATCCCCAACCTATATACCATCAGAAAGAAGGAATTTAAAAAGACTCAACTATGTAATGCCTGGAATGCACAGAGTTCCTAAAGCAAATATTGACATGTAAGTCTTTGGGGTTATCTCAAAGCTGTTGTTTGAAGTACTCCTTGATTTTCTGGGAGAAGCCAATTGGGGTTTCTGCCAAAAAAGAGAAAGACTCAGTCTATTTGGAGGAATCTACCCAATGAAGTAAGAAGCCCTGGTGGCTTAGTGGTTCAGGGATCAGCTGCTAACCAAAAGGTTGATGATTCAAACCCACCAGCTGCTCTGCAGGAGGAAAGACTGGCTATCTGCTCCTCAAGGCTACAGCTTGGGCAAACTTTACAGGGCAATTCTCTATCATGTGGGGTCACTCTGGGTCAGAGTCTACTTGACAGCTCCTAACAACAACAAAAACCAGCTGGGTAAACTATCCTCAGAAATGCCACCATCTCTCTGGGAACCGTGCAGTGCAAACACCTGGTGAGAACTCAGGGTTTTTGTTGTTGTTGTTTCTTGAAAAGAAAACACCTCACAATGCAATTAACATGAATAGCTTCCTGCTTTGGGAACCCTGGAAACTCTGATGGCGTAGTAGTGAAGTGCTGCATCTGTTAACCAAAAGATCAGCGGTTCAGATCTGCCTTGGAAACTGTAGAACAGTTCTACTCTGTCCTATAGGGTGGCTATGAGTCAGAAGTCACTCGATGGCAGTGGGTTTGATTTTGGTTTAGGAACCATGGTTGTACAGTGGTTATATAGCTGCTAACCAAAAGGCTGGCAGTTTGAATCCACCAGGTGCTCCTTGGAAACTCTACAGGGCAGTTCTACTCTGTCCTATAGAGTCACACTATGAGTGGGAATCAACCCAGTGGCAACAAGTTGGCTTTTGGGTCACTGTTTTAGTCATCCAGTGCTGCTTTAACAGAAAACCACCACAAGTGGATGGCTTCAAAACAAGAAATTTTGTTTTGTCACAGTCTAGTAGGTTAAAAGGCTAAATTCAGGGGGTCAGCTCCAGGAGAAGGTTTTCTCTGCTGGCTGTGGAAGAAGGTCCTTGTCGTCAGTCTTCCCTGGGACTGGGAGCTTCTGAGGCACAGGGACCCAGGGTCCAAAGGCTATGCTCTGCTCTCAGCACTTCTCCTTGCTGGTATGAGGCCCCCAACTCGCCGCTTCTCTCCTACTCCTTTATATCCCAAGAGGCTGCCACAAGGCACAATACAACCCCACACACTGAGTCCTGCCACAGCACGCAACTGCTGCCCATCCTCCCGCATTAACATCGTACAGGCAGGGTACACAGTATACAAGAACACCACAGTACCGGGAATCATGGCCTAACAAAATAGCTGCACACACTTTTGGGGGCACAAAATTCAAGCCGTGACAGTTACCAAACCCCACCCATCTGTCAGGCAGCCTCAGTGCTCTGACTGTCCACAGGGGACAGGGTGCAGAGTCCCAGCACTGAGGCTGGCCTGATTCAGGCTGCTGGTGGCTCCTGGGAGTGTTGGCTACACTGGGCCCCTCCGGCCACTCTTGCATCCTGAGTTTGAAAAGGAATCAATCGCATGTCCTTTAACTTTCTGTTTTCCTGCCCCCTTCTCTCTTCAAGTTCAATTTAACTGAAATGACTCTGGCTGATGGATCTCAAAAGATCATCAGGTAGAAGCTCTCCTCACCAGGAGCACCTCCTGTCTCCTTCAGTCTCCCTCTTTAGTAATGTGTGACCTCAGCCAGCTTCTTTCTGGAGAGGATTCCTGCTGTTTGACTGAAGCCAGCTGCCACTGAGTTAATTTCAACTCATGCTGACACCGTGTGTGTCAGAGTAGAATTGTGCTCCAAAGAGTTTTCAGTGGCTGATTTTTCAGAAATAGATCGCCAGGACTTTCTTCCAGTGTGCCTCTGAGTGGACTCCCATGTCCAATGTTTGGGTCAGTAGCCAAGTGCGTTAATTATTTGCACCACCTAGGGACTCCTGTCTGGCCAGAAAAAAGATGAAACAGTTGCCGTTGAGTCAATTTAGTAGAACTGGGCTCCATAGAACTTTCATAACCTCTGGGAAGAAGATCACTCAGCCCTTCTTCTGAGGCACTTCTGGGTGGGTTTGAACTGCCAACCCTCCAGTTAGCAGCCCAGAGTTTAACCCTTAGCACTATAAAACCTCTGCCCCCCTTGGATTATGGTTACTAGTGAGTTAGACAGCTAAGGGCTATATTAATGTGACGCTACTCAGCATGTGGCATTCTCCTTGCTCCATCCCGGGAAGTATTCACAGTCCCGTAGAGCAGACACACACTAACAATTTCAGTACTGCAGGGTGAGTCCTGTATTAGGCACATGAACTATGTGTTGCAACAGCAGGAAAGAGGAGCCCTTAACCCTGCCTACGTCATAGCTCTCCCTTGAATGTTTGCTCTGTGCCAGGCATGTTTCATCCATTATTTCCACGACAATAATTAAAGAGCCAGCTGTCAAGTCTGACTCCTGAGAAAGGCAGACTCCCCTGTCCTGATAGCTCATTCCTTCCTGACCAGCTTCTCTGCTCTCAGTTCAGCCACACAAAGCTAGGATGTTTTCCCTCCCACAAGTAATTTTTCTGGAACTAAGGAGGAGGCCAAGGAGGGACAGTACAGAAACAAAGAAGCCGATGAGTTTACAGGATCACATGTATCTTATCTGGCACAGTTTTCCAGACAATCAGCTTCCTTTCTCCCACCCACACGCTCCATAAAAAGGCCTGATCCTTTTTATGCACGGCAAGGTATTTCTCTTCCTTCATCCTTCTCTTTTCTTTTCCCTAAAGTCCCAGGATTTATTAAGGACAACATGATCAATATGAATCCTATAAGTATTTTTTTTAACCTGCTATGAAGCCGAATTGAGGAACTTAATTTTTACCCATCAAAAGAGGAGTGTTGGTGGTGCAGTTGTTAAGCACTTGTGTACTAACAGAGAAGTCCGTTGTTCAGATCCTCTAGTCCCTCCCTGAGAGAAACATGTGGCAGCCTGCCTCTGTAAAATTCCAACCCTATAGAAAATTTTACCATGTCAAACAGGGTACCATGAGTTAGAAGTGAGTCAGCTGTACCAGGCTAGTCATCAAAAGGGTAAAGGTCATGAAAGTGAAGGAAGAAGGGAGAAAAACTGCAAAATGAGAGACTAAGAAAATAAAGCAGCAAAATGCAGTACAACGAACTAGATCCTTTTGTTTTAATGGACATTATTGGTGAAGGTTGATAGAGTCTGAAGATTAGGTAGTAGCATAGTATCAATGCTAGTGTCCTGATTTTGGTAGTTGCATTGTGGCTATGTGGGAGAATGTACTTGTTTATAGGAAATATCAAATGCAGGAATTATCAAACAGCATCATTAATATCTCATGCAAGTAAAATTTTGCTCAAGATCATCCAAAAGCAGCTGCAGCAGTATATTGACAGGGAAGTGCTAGAAATTCAGATCGGATTCAGAAGAGGACATGGAACCAGGGATATCATTGCTGATGTCAGAAGGATCTTGGCTGAAAGCACAGAAACCCAGAAAGATGTTTGCTCATGTTTTGCTAACTATGCAAAGGCATTTGACTGTGTGGAGCAAAGCAAATTACAGATAGCATTGTGGAGAATGGGAATTCCAGAAACTTAATGCTGGTGAGGAATCTGTACATGGATCAACAGGCAGTTGTTCAAACAGAACAAGGGGACACTGAGTTGTTTAAAGTCAGAAAAGGTGTGCATCATGGTTGTATCCTTTCACCATAGTTATTTAACCTGTATGATGAGCAAATAATCCCAAAAATTGGACTATATGAAGAAGAACGGAGTATCAGGATTGGAGGAAGACTTACTAACAACCTGCATTATGAAGATGATACACCCTTGCTTGCTGGAAGTGAGGATGACTTGAAACACTTACTGATGATAAAAGATCACAGCCTTCAGTATGGATTGCACCTCAACATCAAGAAAACAAAAATCCCCACAACTGGACCAGCAAGCAGCATCATAATAAGTGGAGAAATGATTGAAGCTGTCAAGGATTTCATATTACTTGGTTCCACAATCAATGTACATGGAAGCAGCAGTCAAGAAATCAGAACATGCATTGCACTGGGAAAACCTGGTGCAAAAGACTTCTTTAAAGTGTTGAAAAGTAAAGATGTCATTTTGAAGACTCAGGTGTGCCTACACCAAGTGTGGTGTTTTCAATTGCATAATATTCTTGTGAAAGCTGGACAATGAACAAAGAAGATAGAATTAAAATGGACTCCTCTGAATTGTGTTGGAGAATATTGCATATATCATGGACTGTAGTGAAAAGAACAAACAGATCTGTTTTGGAAGAAGTCCAACCAGAATGCCCCCTAGAAGCAAGGCTGGTGAGACTGCATTTTACATGCTTACATCATGCTTGATAAAGTAGAGGGTCAGTGAAGAAAGAAGACCCTCCGCAAGATGAAACAGCACATAGGCTGCAACAACGGGTGCAAGCATACCAGTGATTGTGGGCATCGCACGGGACCAGGCAGTGTTTCATTTTGTTGTATATAGGATCTTTATGAGTCAGAACCAACTTGATAGCAGCTACCACCACCAACAACATAGGAAATATACTCTCAAGTATCCGTGGGTGACAGGACATCATGTCAGCAACTTATTCTCAGATGGTGCAGAAAAAAATGTTCCGAATACTATACTTAGAACTTTAAGTTTGAAGTTGTCTTTTTAAAGAAGAAAAACCACACCATATCCAGCAGTCACATGGGGGCACTGGTGGTTCAGCGGCAGAGTTCTCCCCTACCGTAGAGGAAACAAGAGTTCAATTCCCAGCCAACGTACCTACTGCACCGCTGTCACCAGTCCCTCACGGAGGCTTACCTGTCGCTGTGGCGCAGTGTTGCATTCCGTTCTGCTTGAGGTCATCCTGAGTCGGGAGCTGACTCAACGTTCAACAGTGTTCCAAAGACCAGTCACTGAATATATAAAATGGAAAGGAAAAGCACAAGGCTCTATTTTTGATAGTGATGATGCAACAACCCAAATGTCCATCCTTAAGAGACTGATTTATTAAGCTACAGAGCTCTGATGGTACAGTGGTCAAAGAAAGAGTTTGGCTGCTAACCAGAAGGTCAGCACTTTGAGTCTACCAGCTGTTCCCTGGAAACCTGAAGATTTCCACTCTGTCTTAATAAGGTCACTGAGAGTTGAAATCAACTTGAAGGCACTGGTTTTAGTTTTGGTTTGGCTGGTCAATTATGGAGTCCCTGGGTAGGGCAAATACTTAACATACTAGGATGCTGACCAAAAGACTGGAGATTCAAGTCTACCCAGAGGTGCCTCAGAAGAAAGACCTGGTGATCTACTTCTGAAAAGTCAGTCATTGAAAACCCAATGGAGCACAGTTCTACCCTGACACTCATGGGGTCACCATGAGTTAAAATCAACTCAAAAGCAACTGGTTAAATAAACTATAGAGTATACACACTCTAAAAAGGAGTAAGAAGTATTTCTATATATCACCATGGAATGATCTCCAGCATGTACTAAGAAAAAAGAAAGTGAGTAGGGATAACTGTGTGCATGCACACACACACACACGTGAACATACTACAAGGATATTGTTGTTGTGTGTCAGTGAGTCATTTTTGACTTGTAGCGACTCTATACTAGGTCCAACAACTAAGTCTGCAAGTGTAATTGTTCTAAGTGCTACATACATCATTGCTGAATATCACTGTGGTCACCTCTGAAACACTCCTCGTTGGAAGCTATGCATTGATGCCAGTGCCTAGTCTACCTTTCAAAGAAGTTTTGGCACTCTTTCCGAAGTGGCCATGGTGCACAGTGGCACAATGGCAAGTTCGTGAACTTGTATAACTGTCTGTGAGGAAGTTTTTAGCCAGTAAACAAATAACTGTTTTGGAACACCCTCCCTACCCAACCTGATCTGGCCACAATGGGAAATAATATTGAAAGGAAGATATTTTGATGACATTCAGACCATCAAGGGTACTATGATGACAGGTCTCATGGCCATTCCAGAAAAATGGTTTCAAAATTACTTTGAAGGGGAGACTAGGTACTGGCATCAGTGCACAGATTCCTAAGAGGAATACTTTGAAGGTAACCATAGTGATATTCAGCAATGAAGTATGTAGCACTTTTTCTAGGATGACTTTGTGAACTTAACCGGCAGTTCAACTATGACCGAGTAGTACAGCCCCATAGGGTTTCCCCGGCTATAATCTCTATGGGGGCAGATCACCAGGTCTTTTCTCCCATAGAATGGCTGATGGGTTTGGACTGCCTACTTTTGGTTAGTAGCTGAGCACTTAACCATTGTGCCAACAGGGCACCTTACTGCAAACAGAAGTCATAAAATTAAAAAAAAATTAATGAATACCTGTAAGGGAAGGGAAAAGATATGGTGAAGGAGATGTGAATAGCAGTTAGGTGACTTTAAATATACTTTGCTTTGTAGATTAGACTTTGATGTCCTGTAAATATTTTATGTAATTACAAACAAAATCATATTTTTTTGGTTATTGAAAACCAAATGAAACAAATGACATTAAATATGAATAACAGTTTGATAACCACACAGAGGATCTACTCCAAGGCATTAAAACATTAATTTGACTGTATGTCCCTAAGGGGATATACCCTGAAACTACAGGGCAGGATAGAGAATCACATAAACTCTTTTCAGGAATCAAATTGGTGACAATGTTGGTAGTTATTTTGAGACTGTTGAGTGTGTGTTTTTGTGTTATAAGACAAATGAAAGATTATATGATAATCCATCATTCCCAGTGTCTTTGAAAACCAGGATTCTCAGTGTTGGGAGTGAGGTAATGTAGGACTGAAAACTCTAAGCAAAAGCCCTGTAATCCAGAATTTGAACTCTAGGTATCAGGATGAACTCATGGCACATTATTTTCAAAAATAAACACATTTCCTAGCTCTGTCCACTAACAGGCCTTGACCAATCCAGTTTGACGTAATATACCCCCAGTGTCAGAGTAAGCTCCGGGAATATCAGTTCCTACTAAAAGGAGCAATGACTCCTTGGAGAAGCAGTTCCTTCCAGATTTAGAGCAGGAATCACACAGGATGTGCTAGAACATCTTGTCAGACTGCAGAGTATATTATCAAAAACAATTACGATTGCATCAAAGAATTAATGAGCCAACTTTAAGAGGTCCCCAGTGGCCACAGATGAGACAATTTGAGCATCAATAATGACAGTACTCAACGGCACTTGGCTTGGCTTGGCTTGGCAATGACAGTACTGCAATAGATTAAAACACATCAAATATGTTCAAATTCATGAGGGGCTCATAATGATTTTAAAAGATAATAAATGGTCACT